>PVLD010002214.1:0-172427 GCA_004027595.1 Dinomys branickii
ACACACACACACACACACACACACACACACACACACAACTTCCCCAAAGCAATTCTCACCACAGTGTGTCCAAATAAATGGTTTGTTCAGAAAGACATGACTGTCCTTAGTCTCACTCCCACTGTAGTTCTCTGATAATCTTGGAAAATTCTGCTTTTGTGGTTTTATTGTCATTCTTCGTTCATCTTTTGAGACTACCATCATTTCAACATTATAATTTTTAACTAGGGATACGGGTTCATGGTTAAGAACAGGAAGTGTGATGTGTGACGTCTGAAAAGCAGTCAAATGCACAGGGAAAATCAGAACTGGATATTATTGATGGGGGCGAGGTAACTGACCAACAGCAGGTGAATGAGTATCTAAATATGGTTGATCTGAACTCCTGGGAAATATTTGGATGTCAACATAGACACAAAGTCCAAGCACTACCACAGACTAAACAATGGAAAGTAAATATCCTCCTGTGAAAAACTATTTTGCAAAAAGGCACCGATATCTCCTGTCTTATGTGTTTGTCTGCAAGGTGACCTTGACATTCTTCCCATAAAAAGCAAGAATCTACTTCCCTCCCTCTGTGTCTGGGTTGGCGCGGTCACTTACTGGAGGAGTAAAATGAGATGCACTTGCAGGGCTACCCATCCCACAGCTTCCACTCGATACCCGAAACACTCCCCGCTGGAGCCCAGCCCTGGCCAGGAGAAGATGCGTGGGAAAGCTTGTGTGGGTGCTCAGCTGACAACCCATCTGAGCTCCTGCGCCTACTTTTCCAGTTTATTGTGTATCTTTCATCACGTTTTATGCACATATGAGACAGATCAGAAGTCTGACTTTCTCCCCTTTTTCCTGACAGCTGGGAGCCTGCTTTGGCTGTGAAGCCACTCCACCAGGCGTCCCCTCATTCCTGCTTGGTCCTCACCCCCAGAACAGGCTGTGAGACCTTGCTGCGGTGTCCTCCCTGATTATTTAGTGGCCGCTCTCCTCCAAGACACTCTGACAGGCGGTGCAGCTTAGCTCTCAGCCACAGCACCCTCCCCCACTCCCACCTCTCCAGGCAAGGCTGCTGCTATTTTTGCAGGGTGGGGTGAGGCACCCTAAAGTGGCTAAGACCAGGGAAGGAGGGATCTGGGCCAGGTATTAACATCCCCAACCTCCTCAAGCCCAATAAGCTAGATCATTTCTACATGGATTCAAAAGTTATATAGCACAGTTGACCTAAAAAGGGATTATCCAGGTAGGTGCAATTTAATCACATGGGTCTTTAAGATTAGAGGTCTTTCTATGACTGCTTAGGTGCACGCGCACACACACACGCACACACACACACACACACACACACACACAGCCACATAGCCACACATACACACAGTTGTATTTTCTCCAATTATAGGAAGTTGTATTTTCTCCAATTATAAGAAGTTGTATTTTCTCCAATCATGTGGTGCTGAACACAGCTAGCCCTCTGGAAGTCTGCCCAGTTTGGGTCCCACCCTTTGGCAAAGATGTGACAGCTGTCAATCAAACAGCTCCTGCCTCTCTACCCTTTTCTTGAAATGTAGCCTGGACAGCTGCAGGTATCTGGAGGTCCTGTGTCCACTCGAACCAATCATAAGCCTGCCCTTCGACGAATCAGCAGGACCAACGCTGAAGCAACCACAAGTTTACACTTAGACTATCAAGAGTGTGAGTGTAAGCAGCACTCCCCTCACATTTCTTGGGTTAGTCCAGGGGGGGTCCTCTGGTGCACTGCCTGCCCCCCAGGCTGCCATACAGGTCCTATGAAAAGAAAGCCTCCCTCTGGTGGTCCTATGGATCTGCTCATGATCCATTTCCCGGTAGGGTGGGCACAGGCTGGTCTTGAACAGAGGTGGCTGGCAGTGGCTAAGACCAGCAGCCAGCAGGGTCAGCGACTGGCATCCAGCATTAACCAGTTTTGACTGGTGGGACAGAAGGGCTGCTAGCAGAGCTGTACTTGGCTGATTCAATTTCTGAGTTGCGAAAAAGAACCCTCAGCTGATTGGCAATGCATACACACCAGTCCACCTCTTCCCTTTGCTAACGGTAGCACAGGATACACACTATTTACTCAACTATTTTTTGTTTTTTAAAGTTAACAACCTGTTTGGGAGATTATTTTTCACCTGTTTATCCGGACCTGCCCTGCTCTTGAACAGTATTTTAGCTGCTTATGATGGTTAATTCTTTCAACTTGACTTGGACTGAGGGATGCCTAGAAAATGGGCAAAGCCTGTTTCTGGTTGTGTCTGAAAGGGTGTCTCCAGGGAAGTTTGATGTCCCCGCACAGAGCTTACAAACCCTGTCATGGCTATGGGTGACACTGACCAATAGGGGCCCCAGATGGAACAAACAGCAGAGGAAGAGGACGCTGGTGCCTGCCTATACTCAATCCTTGTTGAGCGAGTGCATTTATGTTTTGCTGCTGCAGTTGCCCTTGGACATTAGACTCCAGATCGTTCAGTATTTGAAAGTAGATTTACACTAGGGACTGTCCAGGAGGCCTTCATGCCTTCAGCCTTGGGCTTGGGCTATGTCATCTGTTCCTCTTGTTCTGAGGCTTCCAGCCCCTTGGATTTGCAGGTGCAAATCTATTCTCAGTATTGCATCAGTTATAACCAGACCTTGTTGGGCCAGTCCATAGTTAGTGGATATTTAGGGTTAAATATCCCCCCTTCTCACCCTATACTTTGTTAGTACAGTGATTCATTGCTATGCTGATAAAATACTCTTCTACCTATATATAGAGATTCCTAACGAAAATATTTGTACCTTCTTTAATTCAATGTTTGTGCATTTTAAACTGTAGTTGAAATTGCCAAATTGTTCCCCTCAAAGGTTATAAGAAATTATATTTTCTCCAATCATATCTAAGGAACCATGTATTCCCACATGCTTGCCAAAACATTACTATAACAAAGTTTAAAAATGCATTAATTTTTATTCAAATTACAGATTTTATTACTGTGGAAAAACAAAGGAACTAAATCCTTGATATCTGTTGTAAAGTTTTTATATGAGAAATTGCCAGTCATATTGCATTAATCATTCGTTGCCTCAATCATTTTTGTTAGAAAAGTTATATTGTATAGATGGAGTGAGGTAAGAAGGATAGTTGAAGAGAAATAAACTTTACTGTGGTTCCATTTTTATGAAATGTGTAAGCTTACACAAAGGAAAAAGTCTAAAAGTAGACATCTGAAGTGTCAATGAAAGGCTAGGTCTATCGTAAAGGTGAACCACAGTCAATCCAGCAATTAAGCACTACCTGGAATTTGGCAAGGTGTGGCTGTCTAGACATGGCTGAAGAAAAACTAAGGTCAAAAGCGGAAGCCAAAAGAAAAAGGTACTCTTATCAAAAGGTATAGTTTAATGTGCTAAAAATCCATTTTGAACAATTTGTGGGAGACTGAGATTAACTTTTAACATCTTGACAAGAGCTCAGACATTAGTGAAATAGCTGTTTTACAAGTTTTTCCTTATTCATGTAAAATGGATCTAGGTCAACTCATTGAATAACTGACTGATACACTAAATGACGGTTCATCAGACTTAACTGTATTCCTAGGCATTTGCTTTTAGTTGACTAGTTTTCATTTGTTGTTCAAGATTGTCATTTTTGTCTCTGACTTAGTTCCATATCTACTACAGCTGGAGCCTGAGAGGAGCCCATTTATAATGGAAACAACTTCCATGTATAATGTTTTATTCAAAGCCAGTCCCAGTGCTTGACTGATGCAGACATTTTCAATAAGATAAAGTCCTGAGATTTCTTCAGCATCTACTGCATTCATTGATAACACTACCTCAAAATATTTGCCACTGGGCTTTGTTTTCTCTCTCTCTCTCCTTTTTTTTTTTTTTTTTTTTTTTTTTTTGGTACCAGGAATTAAACTCAGGACCTCATGCTTGCCAGGTAGGTGCTGTGCCACTGAGCTACATCCCTGGCCCTGGGTTTTCTTATTTCAGGGAATTAAATAGTAAATTTTGTTAAAAAGGAAATAACATGTTGGGTATATGTGCTTTCAACAAATGTAAAGTGGATAACTAATAACTTTGAAAACTTAGACAAATTTTATGAATTCAGGGTTGATGATTATTTTCATATTTTGAAGAATTATCCCACCACTACAGAGGATCAAATTCTGCATAAAGCAAATTAAATTACTCAGCTTAGTAACAAAGGTTGTTCACATGATGCAAATACTTTTCAAGTTTCAATGCTAAATATTTTCAAACAACTACTGCAAGGGAAAACTGGGTATTGTTATTATTTGTGATATTCCTACAGTAAAAATGACTGAAAATTGGATAAAGAGACTCACTTGATATTGAAATCATTGATTTAAGACAGTATATTAAATCTAATAAAAACTTTGCTATGGAAACAGAATTCATTTTTTAATCAAAGATATACTTGGATGAGATAGTCTTCTATGTTAAGTGTTTCTCTGGAGGGAGCACATACAGATGTCTTTGTCTAGATTCTAGACTTACTGGCCTGTTTGGAAATTAAGATTGTGATCTAAAAGATAACGTGCATTAGTGCATCTGTTTTCTACTTCCCTCTTTTACATGGTAAGGGCCGAGGCCTTTAGGCCGATAGATTAACAACCACTTCTCATGGACTCACTAACTTTCCTCCATATCTTTCACTTTTCCTATGTTTTCTTGCGGTCAAGTTCAAGTTTAAGAGCAGCCTCCAGTCTTGACCATATGCTCCAATCAAGTGTACCTGAGTTCTCTGCTTAGCGGTTCTCTGTAGCTCAAACCCTAGAGCATTAAAGCTGTTTCATGTCTCCTATAGGGAAGTAATGGGGAGAGGTAGGAAGGTAGGTAGCATAACTTGGGTATTTATTGGCCCCTGCCACAATCTCACAGTACTTATCAAAATTCCCAGTGAGTCACCACATATGGTGGCACACATCTGTAGCCCCAGCATTTGAGAGGCTGAGACAGGAGGATTGCCTCAAGCTCAAGGTCAACCTTAGCTACATAGTGAGTTCAAGGCCAGCCTGAACTATATAGTAAGATACTGTCAAAAAAGAAC
Source organism: Dinomys branickii (assembly GCA_004027595.1). NCBI lineage: Eukaryota > Metazoa > Chordata > Mammalia > Rodentia > Dinomyidae > Dinomys > Dinomys branickii. Next base: position 5,066 of record PVLD010002214.1, read on the forward strand.
CCAGGGTATGAATATTTCAGAATATTTGAGAGATTGACTCAAAGATCAGAGAGAAATGCAGGATTGCTAAATGAAAACGGGTACTTAGCTTCTTGGTGAGAAGTTACTCTTTTACAAATGCTTAATAATGATCATATGACAATGGTCCCATTCTGCCTCTTCCCCATGTGTGGTCATCTCTCCTATTATTAGCCTATAGTAGCTATCAAAACAATGCAAAATTACTTCCTTTTATGGGAGGTTTGGTTCTAAAAATATTGTGATATCAGACATACAGGAATTGCCTGGCCATTGGGATATTCAGTGCAACAGCATCTACCCTAACCTCAGGATTCTCACTCTTCAATAAACCTAACAATCCCCTGGGACACTTACAAAAAGGTGCAGATTTGTGGCCCCACATCCAGGGTTTCTGATTCACTATGTCCCATAGACCCTGGAAATGTCCATCCCAAGAAGAACTGTCTACGTTGTTGTGATGTGGAAAACAGTGTACTGGGGAGACAGAAAAATTTACCTTTTTTCATGGAAATAGATAATTTTCACATTTTAAAAATTAAAAGTAATGAAAAATTCAAAGAAGCTTTCAAGAAAAAACACCCCACAATAGATCAAACTACTAGTGGTTTATCAACTCAGACCCCCAGCAATCTGAGCAATGAGATAACGTCTTCAGTGGAATCATGTATATGGAGGGAGAACACTGGAGACTCCAGCGTTTTAGAGAATACAGGTACAACAGGATTCTGTCACAGACCCCAAGCCCCATCTCAGTTCCACAACTCCCTAACACTGCCTTTCCTTTTCTGCTCCAGTAGGACCCACTGAAGAAAATGGAAACATATCCATCGTTTCTAACAAAGAGAAACTACTCCAGAGAACTGGTTAAGCAGGTAACAGAAGATTAAAAAGTTAAAAGGAAAACATTGGGGTAAAAGGAAGACATTACCTCTTCTAGAGCTGGGAAGCAATAGGGTTATCTGAGCCAAGAGCTTGGAGGAGATGGTCATGGAGCTGAAACTTTGACATCTTTGGGAACCCTTTCCAGCTGGTACCAGCACCTCTGAGAGGTCTGATCAGACCAAGAGGAGAGAAAAAAAGCTGAAAATTGGGATCAACTGTCACTGTCATAGGACCACTGTTGGACGATGAAAGAGAAATAGCAAGTAAAACAAGGAGCAAATCTCTCTCCCTCCTTTTACCCTGAAGCCCCCCTGAAATATCACCTGTGGCAATGCTTAATGGCAAGTCAGCTGTTAGCAGAAATGTGGCTTTCAGGTGTTTTCTACCACCCCTCAGAAGCACAGTATACAGACAGGTCAACTTGACCTTGAGGAACAATGGTTTAACAGCCTCTACAGTCCACCCCTTTGGTTACTTAGCATCCATGCATACCCTTTTGTACAGAGGTGTACTTGTGTACAAGAACAAAGAACAACCTACTGTTGCATAGCAAGATGACACTGTTTGTGGCACAAATTATGATTCTCTTTCTCTTCCTGAAATGGGAGATGCAAGGTTCAAGGGGCCCTTGCATTTGTTCCTCCATTATGTTGATTACCTTTCTAGGTGGAGGTGGGGATGGGTGGCTGAAAATGGCCCTGCTGATTTTCATTACCAGGGGACATTTAGAAAGCCCTTCCTTGGACAAGAGTGTAACTCTTGCCTTCTGGGAAAGGAAACTGAAATAATATTTAATCATGGATGAGAAATATCTGCTTCAATAAAATCTGTCCAAGAGGGGCTGGGGATATAGCTCAGTGGAATAAGCGCCTGCCTAGCAAGCGCAGGGTCCTGAGTTTGATCCCCAGTACCGCCAAAAAAAAAAAAAATCTGTCCAAGAAAGGAAGAAGCCTACAGTTACTATTATGTGGGGGAGAAAATTCATGGGGCCATCTGGAAGTTCTACAGTCAAGAATGACAGAATGTGTCATTAGAGATCAAGCTGTCTTCCGCTAAATCAGCTGGGGTTTGGCTGCAAAATAAAGCAGGCTCAAGAATGCAGCTGTTTCCCTCAGCTTAGAGACCAGGAGCTGTGCAGTCATCATGGAAAGAGGGTCTGAGCATGTGTCCCAGTGATGCCATGTCACACTGATGCTATGCAAGGTGGGGCATAGGGCAGCTTCCTGTGTCATCTTGCCTCTCCCACAGCTGGAGCTACTCGCCCCTGTAGAAAGGAAAAGCCACATGTAGCTGACCAAGAAAAAATGGGTGAGAATGGTTATTAAAACTTATGTATTGGTGTGATTTGAATGTGTGTCTCCCATCCCCAATTCATAATCCCTAAATGTATATGTTGGTGGCATTTGGAGGTATCTACCACATGCTCCAGAGCCTAGCCTAAATTTGCTACTGCATCACCTCATGAGAAATAGATAAACACCTACTATTTAACAGTATGTATATTCCTATCCACTCTAGGAATCTCTAGTTAAGGTCATACTTATTTTAGTCTGTTTTCTGTTGTTCTAAACTGGAGGCAGCTTTGCCACTCTACAGACCCAGCTTTGGTAGGGCAATATAGGGCCACACAACAGTGTTGCAAATGGCTCTAGCAAAGCAGCTCCTGGCAACTGAGAGGCTTAAGAAGCATCTTTTGAATGAGCGAATGAGTGACTGTGACTTACAGAAATAGCCTACCATTGATTTGCAATGCACAGACCTCCACTTGCTGGCAATCTGACCAAACTTCAGGCTTCATTTCTCAGACCTTTACTCTTCTACACAAAGTTCAGCCCTCTATGCGTTATACTCTGTTAAGCACGGGAGCCCAAAGTTCTTTTATAACTAGCCTGAGCCTGCAATTCCCAACCTCTCACTGTCCCTTTCCCCTCTGAGACACAGGGGCTGCGCAAGCAGCCATGGAGCCCAGGAATAGCCAACCGGATGACTTTCCTCTCAATGTGTTTTCGCTTACTCCCTACACTCCCAGCACCGCTGACATCCAGGTCTCTGATGACGACAAGGCAGGAGCCACCCTGCTCTTCTCAGGCATCTTTCTGGGACTCGTGGGAATCACGTTCACGGTCATGGGCTGGATCAAATACCAAGGTGTCTCCCACTTTGAGTGGACCCAGCTCCTTGGGCCCATCCTGCTGTCAGTCGGGGTGACATTCATCCTGATTGCTGTGTGCAAGTTCAAAATGCTCTCCTGCCAGCTGTGCAAAGAAAGTGAGGAGAGGGTCCTGGACTCGGAGCAGACGTCAGGAGGACAGTCGTTCGTTTTCACTGGTATCAACCAGCCCATCACCTTCCATGGAGCCACTGTGGTGCAGTATATCCCTCCTCCTTATGGGTCTCAAGAGCCGATGGGGATGAATACCGCCTACCTGCAGCCCATGATGAACCCTTGTGGTCTGCTACCCTTTGGAGGGGCAGCAGGTGCCATGCCGAGTCCTCCTCAGTACTGCACCATCTGCCCCCAAGATAATGCTGCATTTGTGGAGGGCGAGGACTACTCTCCTGTCATGGATGGTGGGAATGGCAGGTATGGTGTGTGTGTACCGCCGCCTCGCCCCTCTGCTGTCCCAACCATGGTCTGTGTCTGTGTTTGGTCTCTGGGTCAGGTGGTGGTTAGTGCAGATCACAGTGCAGCCTGCTGCTCGGGATGGGGACGGTGGCCCTGGCAATGGTGCTTTGGGTATAATGCACCTGGGTTTTCTGCTCATGTTTCAGGTCCAGCCCTGGTGCTGACCAGATAGGAGAGACACAGCTGGAAGAGGAGGATCATGCCTGCTTCTTTTCTCCTCCTCCCTATGAGGAAATCTATGCTCTGCCTCGCTAGAGTCTCTGTTGCTAAGGGAATGAGCACTGAAGTTGCTTTGACCTGACAACTGGAATGTCCTGTACTGTTATCTTCAGAAGTCAGAGCAGAGCAGGCCAGGCAGCCTCACAGGTATCATCCAAGGTGGGAAAGGGAAAGGAAGCAGTGAGTGAAATGTCTCAGATGAGTAAAGATTAGAATGGGTAGGAAAAGTTCCTTCAGATACAGTGGCAAATTCCCTCAGGTGAGAAATCCTCTGCTTACGGTGCAAGAGCAAGAATTTTCCCTTTCCCTCAACACTCACCTTCTCCCTGTGGGAAGTTATGGTGTCCCAGGGTTTTTGTTTTGTTTTGTTTTGTTTTGTTTTGTTTTGTTTTGTTTTTTGGCCACACTGGGGATTGGACTCAGGACCTTGCACTTCCCAGGCAGGGGCTTACTCCACTGAGCTATATCCCAGCCCCTTGGTGTCTCTGTTTTAACTCTAGCCAACCAAGGGAAAATCCTGACTTCTGAGACCCAGGAGCTTTTCCAGGTGAAAGAAGGGGTGGGAGAGAAGCAGGGGTGAGAAAGCAGGCTCCACCAGGGACTGCCCAGGGCCCACCCTGGGCACCCAAATGAGCTTGTGGATCCCAAACAGCTTGATCACCAAGTGATCTTCTGTGAGGACTCTTGATATCTTAAAGGCTGCAAAATAAGTGAGTAAATAAAGTAGCATAAGATAAAGTAATGTCTCTTGCTGGAAGAGTACTGGAGAGCTGGCTCAACCCTATGGAAGAAGTAATGATACAGTAATGATGTGAATAAACCTAATATGCTCTGGGTAAATGTTCTGGATCCATGAATAAAATCACTGATGTTTTCTTCTGCAAGGCTGAAGCTTCATGTGTGATGCATATAAATGGGATCTTGATCTACCCCAGTCCAGGGCCTGTGCTGGGCATGAACTTGGCCCAGTGGCAGACAGGTGCCTGGAGATCTATGAAGTTAAAGTAGAGATGCTGTGTCAACACTGGAAAGTCGTGCATTATGGAAAAAATCTTTATGGCTAAAATAAGCTCATCCTCTTCATAAAAAGACTGACATCCTTTATCTCCTTGAATCTGAATTGTATAATAAACAACCATAACAGACCCACCATCTTTAGAAGAGACAGTTTAAAACCATTTGGTTTCAAAATTAAACATTTTTCTTAGGCTACAAAGATAAAGTCATGCCATGAAGGGTATCTCACCCCAAAGAAAGATACAAAATGTAGAAATTCTTTAAAGTTTTGGTACTGAGTTTGTATATGGAATGATTTTCACTTTCTGTCAGAATTATGTACTTTGTCAAGAATATAGGTTTAGTATATTATTATTTTGATTTATTCATTAGGGGCAAACTTTTTATATTCAATTTCAAGTTTGATGACAGATGGTGGAAAAATATGATTCCATTTATAGATCCAGTTTATTAGCTTTACACTCCACATGTGCTTGAGACATTGGGAACCTTGCTGAGGGCTCTTGGGAGGAAGTTAGGTGACAAGGACTTGATGGGGAGTCACTAGGGGCATTCTGACAAGTCAATGACTTGTGTCCCCCAGGCCTGTCTCACTCACCATTTTCCTCTATCCCCACCTACCCCGTGATTTTTCTATAGTGTGTGATTTAAAATATATGGTCACTGTTTAAATTTGTAAAAATGTATTACAGTAAAAGACACATTGGGATTGGCCCCCCTCAAAATCTTTCCCCTCACTTCAAGCACACTTATCCCATTGTTCTTGCCGCTTCTGAGCAGTTCTGGAGGTTTTCTTTCATGTCCTTAGTTGCACAGTTGTAGCTGCATTGATGTCCTAAATCAGTTTAAAACTCTGACCTTTGACAGTCATTTTGATTTTGGGGAACAGCAAAGTCACGCGGTGCCAAATCTGGTGAATAAGGTGGGTGACACATCATAATGTTTTGATTTGACGGAAATTGCCATAAATGAATGATCAACAAGGGCTGATCACAAAATATGGTGAATGTTTAAATTAAAGCATTTATTACACATTATCATTGAATGCCTTCAAAGTACCCCAAACTTTAAACACACCCCATCATTCTTGTCTGTGTGTCTCTTATTGTTATAATTTTTAAAAATTTAAACATTCACTATATCTTTTGATCACCCTCCTTATAGATTTGAGTCATAATAAACATCAAAAGAAGCTCAGAAGAGAAGAATGTATTCATGAAGGGCGCGTGTGTGGAAGCAGAGCGCTGCGGGGCAGCCAGTCTGGCCTGGTGAGGCTGGCAGTGTGGGCTGGGCCCAACTCAGCTGCGCAGGGAAGTGGCCCTGCGGGTTTGAGCTGCAGGCAGCAGACATGTGGGCTCCAGCGTTCCTGTCCCTGGTGCCACTGCAGAGGTCATTTATGCTCCTAACAATAGTGCTGCAATCTCCTTAGTCATCTCACGTGCAAGTGGGGCCTACAACAGTCAGGGAATCAGCAAATGGGCTTTGTGCATTCATTTCACATCTACTTTCTGAGCATCTAGTCTGTGTCAGGAACAGGGCCATGACAGATCAAATCAACAAAACAGCAGACCTGGCTCTGCCCACAGAACTTCTACTCTAGGAAGGGGAGCAGACATTGATTAATTATCTGGATCATCTATTAATTAGCCTGTCATACCCACAAGAGGTCCTGGAGCGCTAACAGTCATAAAGGTTGCCTGAGGATGGGAAATCAGGGCCACTGCCTTGGCAACCCCAGGGAGTGCCACTCACAGGTACAGCCAAATGGCTGGGGTGAGTTGGCCTATAAAGACCATGCTGGGACCTGAAGGACCCGAGCTGCCCGCTTGACAAGGTGGAGGGTGCGGCACTCATGGCAGGAGCAGTCTGGCAAAGCGCCATACGAAGCAGCAGTAGAATGCACCTTGTGATTTGTACAAGCCTTGTTTCCCTTGCTGCTACCACCCTCACACAGCACGCATCCAGCCCCCCAAAATCACACCTACCAGCTTTCAACGCTGCCATTGTGTCTTTATTTGGGGGTTTCAGGAGCCAACTTGGAAACCCACTGCAGGGCTCCACCAGCTCCTCTGGTATCCTGAATAGAAGGATCACGTTCCCAACAGAATTTCAGGCTTGTCATCCAGATAGCAGCCTCTGATCCCTCTCTCGGCACCATGTGGGGTGCAGAGTGTGAGACTGTGATGGGGAACAGTGAGCTGCAGCCTCTCTGGGTCCACTGTCCAAGCTTAGCAGGGAGTGGCACTGGCCTAGAGCAGATTGCCTGAGCCTGTCTGCATTGTCAGGCATTGTAGGCTTTGTCTGAAGAGCAGCTGGGAGGCCATAGATAGGTGTGTTTGATGAAGAAGCAGCTACCATCAGATTCTGGATGTTTACTGGTTAGAGCATTGCCCAGAAGGCATGTGTGGATGGAACAGTGACCCTGCTGGGAGAATTGAGAACTAAGTGACCAGCATACACCCTGGGAGCCAGGCCTCACTTTCCCTGCTCTCTTGGCCTCCAGTGTGGCCGTGTGGGTGAGCAATGTACAGAGAATTCAGAATGAGGTTAAAAGGTCTGTTAATCAAAGGAAATGACTTGTTTGCTTTTTGAGACAGAGTCTCTCTAGGTAGTTCAGGCTGGCTTTGAAGTCACTAGGGAGCCCAGGCTGGCCTCAAACTCATGGCCAGCCCCCTATCTCAGCCTTCTGAGTGCTGGGATCACAGCTGTGCCCCACTACACCTGGCCAGGAAATGACTTTTTAAAGAACTCCACATATCTGGAAACATCTTTCAGAAGCCGAATGGGGCAGAGCTTTTGGCGGGTAAGACTGATAACAAGTGATGATTTTGAAGGGGCAAGAAAGAGATCATTCAGATTTGAGAAATGAGGCCCCAGTGTCAATGGGGTATTTCTTTTTCCCCTTTGGGAGGTGCTAATCTCTTCTGGAACCTGGGCCTGGGCCTGGGCTGCACTTCACAGGTGGAGGCTCTGCAAAGACTCCCTTCTCTCACCTTTTTACCCCACTGAGCTGGGATGGGTTTGCGTTTCTACTTACCATGTGGTTCTGTTCCACAAATGAGCCCTTTCAATACTCTCCTCTCTCTCTGCATAAACACAGAGCCTCTTGTTAATGGGCACTGGCCTTGGGTGTCTGTTTTCAAGTTCAGACCTCTGTGGCTCCCCTTGGTCTTGTTTACTGTTATATTAGTGGGGTGAGATTCTGCTGAAGTCAGATATCATGTGTGGCTCTCTCCCAAGCAGAAGTCCCTTCCCATAACCAAGGGTGACACCTTCTTACCAACACAGAGAAGAGAGGCTCCCCAACATGTCCCAGAGGCTGGCATGGTCCGGAGCTCAGCGGTGTCCCTGCCTGTCCCCCAGGTGCTGAGAGACTGTGCTCACAACATGGAATCCACAGAGGGAATCCTGCAGGGCCCTGCATACAACACACCCAAACCCCCTTCCTGTTGAACAAGGAATGGGGAATGGATGCATGAAGAACCTTCCAAACAGATAATAAGTGACCATCCTGCTTGTTAGCTACCCTATTGTTTTTAATGTGATGAAAAATAATTCAAATACAAAAAATAGAACAGTATACTTACCTGGCGGGGGAGATACCATGATCACGAAGGTAGTTTTCCCAGGGTGAGGCTCATCTATTGCACGGCAGATGTGTTGACCCCTGGGCTTTCTCCCAGTGCAGGAAACTTGCCTGCATAATTTGTTGTAGTGGGAGAAAAACTAGAAGAGTATATGAAACCCTGTGTAGCCACCGCCCAACTTCAATGACCATCAACTGATAGTCCTATGCCTTTTCAATTCAATTCTAAAGCAAATCCAAGGCATCAACTTATTTTATCCTAACATATTAAATAGTATATCTTTAAAATATGAAGACTCAAAAACAATGACAACACAATTATCCCACCTCAAAATGTACAATAGCTTTAATGTGGTCAGATATTTAGCCTGTATTCAATTTCCCAAGCATTTTATTTATTTATTTTTTCCTTTGTTTGGCTAGGATCAAGAGCCCCACAAGGCTGGAATAAGTGCCTGCCTGGCAAGCACAAGGTCCTGAGTTCAATCCCCAGTACAACCAAAAAACAGAAAAAAAAAAAAAAAAAAAAACCAAGATCCCCACAAGGTCAGATTTTTGCTAAATGCATCCTAAATTTCAAGCTGCTTTGTACTCCCATTTGGAGAGGCAGTTTGCAAATTCCTGACAGTAGATTCATATTTACTAAATTTTATTTTATTGTACCAGGAATCAAACCTAGGACCACCAGCTTGCCAGGCAGGCACTATGTCATTGAGCTATAACCCCAGCATATTTATTAAATTTTATATTATTTCCTTTATATTTCCTCTGTCAGCTCTGTATAAGTCTAGGACCACACTAGAATTATCCACCCCAAGAATTAGATTTTTTTCCACTATTAGCATATTACTGGAGTTTTTTTTCCCCCCTAAACACAGGCTTAAGAAATACATGAAAAATAAAGGATCTTTGAGTGTTTAGTTGAGAATTTGGGGTCACAGAATAGCTTCAAGATTATCAGAAGACCTTGACAACCTTCAGCATTTTGGGCTCAGTTGGCAAAGCTTTTAGTAGGAAAATGTTTTTCCTTAGGGACTATAAACCCTCTGAAAACCTCCAAAGCAGGAATCAGATCTCATCTTTAAGAAATAAAAAAGCAAAGCCTCTTGCTCTGCATTAAAATATTACTTGGTACAATTTAACTCTCAGAGGTTATTAACTGTGGGTCTCTTACCAATGAATTCTCAACACTCCTCAAATTAGAAAAGAATATAGTTTCTGGACATGCCTACAGTTCTTCCTTTGAAGTTGGAAATGTGTAAGTGTGTGCACACGTGTGTATTCACCTACATGCTCTTATTATAGAAGATGACTTATGGATCCCTTCCCCACTTAGTACTTGTAAATCATCAAGATTTTTATGTCCCAAGCAGTCAGCAGTTGGTTATAAAATCAACAGAAAGCTGTACTAAATAAACCTTTACTGGATTGCTCTTAAAGAATTGATGGCATTCTGAAAGTGAAGACAACTCCTCACAAATAATTCTCACCCACTTCTGGAAAGCCAAAAAAGTCTCAGATAGGGAATTTTGTTGGCTTTGAGCTTTTAAGAAGATGAATTGCAAGATGAATGGGTAAGGAAATCCATTTCCTAGGATCCAGAAGCTTCCTTATAACACAGAATTTGCCCAGGGTTGCAAAACTTACACGTGTGTAAATTATAGACACAAAAAATGTGTTCTGGAGTCTGCTCTACACTTAGGTGTAAGAAGATACAGATCTTTCTGTGAATGCTAACCCCTGCATTCATTAATTAAAAGAACATAATTTTAAAAGTGGATATACCTATTCATGTATGTATTCAAATTTTCTTAAAGAGTACATTAAATTGGTAATAATTTTTCTGGGATGGAGGATGGGTGATTTATCTCTCACTTTAATCCGTGGTGATTAATGAATTTTTTATACCTGATGTATCTATTACCTTATTCATAACATTATTTGTAGAATAGAGGAGGAAGAGAGGGAAATGACCTCTCTCCCTGCACTTCTGTTCAGCTCATTTTCTTGAGCCAACTTCATCTTAAGTCCCAGAGTAAATAATTTTCATTGATCCTGTTGTTATATGTGCACAGGCAAGACAGACACAAAAGGGACGTGTCAGTGTGCATCTGTGTGTGCAGACACTGCACAGGATCTGAGCGATGCTTCACGCGATTACAGATGCACGAAGTCTCAGAGCAGAGCAGAGCAGAGCGTGCACGAATGGTTTTCAGGTTCTGTTGCTCAAGTTCCTCGGGGGCAGAGTCCAGGGTGATAGCCCACACCCTCCAAGTGCCGGGCCAGGTTACCTTCTTGGCCTGGTTTTGAGTTTCCCAGCTCCGCCCCACCCCGCCCTACGGCCACGCCCAGGAAAACTGTTCACGGTAATTCGCGGTCACAGTGGCCCCTACCTTTATGCCTCGGGCGGAGCCGGGGGAGGTGCCGAGTGACAGATCCGGTGCAGCAGGCGTAGCCGGGCCTAGCCCGGCACCGCCGATAGGGGGCGTCGGGTCCCGGAAATCTGCCGCCCCTTTGCCGGGTCCTCCCGGTCTCTGGCTTGAACTCCACAGGGGTCTCTGATCACTGCACATCCTGAACAGGACTCACAGAAACGCGCTGGCCGATGGTCTGTCCCCTCTCCCGCATAGAAGTCGTTCTCTCGCTCCTTGGCTGGGTTTGTTATCCAGCTGGACCAGTTCTCTCGGTTCTGTTAGGCCCGGCACTTCCTCACCACTCTAGCGGTTGGTTCTTTCTTCCAGGGAGGACTAGGGGACTCCGAACTGTGCGCACCCCATAGTGTTGGGGGCTTCCTGGTCTAAGGCAGATTCTCATGGAAAACTCTTCTCCAAAGACGATACAGCCTGGTGGGGCCTGACATCTCCCTTTCCCTCGCCCCAAAGAGAACCCAAAGAGGTTCTCTTCCGGGGCTATTGCGGCAGAGAATTGTTTGTACAGCCCACATTTACTCACTAATTTTAGCAATTGTCAAAGTATGGTCCGTGTCTGGAGTGGGGGGGGGGGTGCGAGGTCAAAACGAATGCAATAATAATTCTAAAACATCATTCGCCTTTTTAATTCTGTGGACATTTGCCCTGATGGTGCAAAAGCAATAGCGTACCAATCTGCTGATGGCTTGCAACCAGCAATAGTACAATGCCCTGCTGCCAGAGATCCCAGACCCTAATCCTGGAACCTGTTAATGTTACCTCATTTGGAAAAGCGGCCTTTACAAATGTGATTAATTAAAGCATCTTGAGATGGGGTGATTAACCAGGATCGTCCTTGTGGGTTGTAAAGGGGACCACATATCTCCTTCCAAGAAAGAGACAGAGGGATACTTTATAGACAGAAGAGAGAAGACCACGTGAAGAAAGAGATTGGGGCGTTGGCAGCCACTAACTAAGGAATGCCAGCAGCCGCCAGAGCTGAAAGAGACAAGGGACAGACTCTCCTACAGCCTCCAGGGGAGTGTGGCCCTGCCATCCTTCCAATTTGAGCCTTCCGGCCTCCAGTCAGTGGGAAAACACGTTTTTGTTGTTTTTAAATTAGCCAGTTTGTGGCCATGTGTTATAGGGGCCATAGAAAACCCATGCAAGTGCCTCACTGTCTAACACTAACTTTATTCTTCACCACTGCCTGCTTACAATAAAAACATGGATAAAAATTAAAATTGCCAGTTTTACTTTAAAATATTTATCAAGACAGTAAAAATCATGAATAGACCAAATCTCAACCCTTGAATGCATGTCTTTTTCACAGTCTGGGAAATTGGTACTATGCATAGCTTACTCTGCTGCATGCATGACCCTGATGGCTGTGTGGAGAAAAAGCCCTTCTACACATGGGTTGTAAGCAGAGCCACTTGCATTTTTCCTGAACTTGGGTTTTACTTGTAAGAACGACTGGCAGATGCACCATGGTTATTCAAACTAGTGTATTTGGCAGACATTTCCTCACAACTGCACAAATAGACCTCCCCTTCGTGGGGAGTAACTGGGACTGCTTGCTGCCAATGATAACACTCAGCCTTTCAATTGAAAATAAAAAGTTTTGAAAACTTGCATTTGTCATAGTGAGCTTGACAACTTCCCCAAAGTAGAAGTTTCTTTTTAAAATGGGTAGTGATGTTTTAAGGAATCATATCATGAAGTGTGTTAACGTTTGAGAGATCTGCATAAATCAGTGCACAGATTTTTTTCTACATGACTATTATAATAACATGCATGGGTAAAAAAGTCAATGTGTAAGATAGGCCAATGAATTTCATTGTAACCCAGTATAAAATATTTATTAATATGGTTCCTTAGTGTAACTAGCCTTTTAAAAGCTACCACATGGATGTTGATGTCAAATTGAAGAAGAATATCCATAATTATCCATAAAGTTCTTATATTGTCCAACAACATATTTGTAGGAGGTCAGGTTTTTTCATGTAATTCAACCAAAGCAATGCATCACAACATATTAAATACAGAAACAGGTGTCAGAATTAGTCATCTTCTTTCAAATCAAACATTAAAAAATTGCAAAAGTGCAAAACTATATCATTCTGACTTTTATTTTTGCTTTAGAAAAATATACCTTATTTAACATGTAAATGGCTTGTAACTGTACTTTTTAAATGAATAAAATACTTCTTATTTTGGTGCGTTTAAATCTTAATGTAGTACATACTAATAGATATTACAAAACTAAAAGCTCCTTGTGATCCTCAGTTCTTTTTGAAAGATATAAAGGGCCTTCTAAAAGTTGAGAACGGCCAGCCTATCTCATGCATGGCAGCCAGTTGAAAGACTACATTTCCCATCTGCCTTTGCACCTGAATTGGGCCATGTGATTAGTTCTGGTAAAACCAGATATAAGCAGAAGTTTCAGAGATTTATGAAGGCAAATAGGGAAATTTTGCTTTCTTTCTGGTTTAATTCATACAACTTGTATATGATCACAGCCAACTTGAATCATGAAATGACCTTGACAATAGAGGATACTTGATTTAATCAAGATGGAGCAAAATCTTTTTTAAAAGGTGAAGGGAGACTAGAGCCCAAATAATTATCATGCTACTTGATTATCTTCTTTAGGCTTCTTTTAAGTGAAAGAGAAACAAGCTTCTAAATCTTGTTTAAGTCACTATTATTCTGCTTTTTCTGTTACATGTAGTAGAACCTAGTTTTATTCTATCCTTTAAACGTAGCGATGTGCTAAGACCAACCCCAAACGACCTAGCTTTATATATATTACATAATTACTTCTTGTGTATTTCTAAGACTGGATTTTATTTCCATGGCAACCATTGCCTTAATGTGTTACACTGAAAAAACATTATTATCAGGATTAGCATTAGAGGTGCTCAGAAATTTGCTCCACTGTTTGGAAAAGCAAATGTTTAGTGACACCAGGCAGCCTCTGGGCACTTGTGCCCTTCCGTGTGTCCTGAAGGAAACCCCTCTCTCCAAGGCCCAGTGAGGTCATCACAGCTCTGCTGCAGGCTCCACCACAGGACTAGGCCCTCTTCAGTAAGGCCAGACAGATTAGTGTTTCTGGGTCAGAACTTGCAATTCTCTTGTCACTCAGTGTGCATAGCCTGTGTGAGGCCCTAGTTTCGATCCCGGCACTTCTTCCCCAAAAGTTCTCTGGAGTAAATTTCACTGTTGTCCACAATCCATAAACCAGAAAATGGCTTAAGCAAGTGAAGAGGCTTCCCTCATGACTTGAATGTATCAGCATCGATTTGTCTGCTTGGCCACGTAAAAATCACATCTTTTGTGCTACTGTTACTGGTACTGTGTGTAGTAACTGGCTGGATTTGAAAGTATTGTGGTAGAAAGTCAGCAAACCCTGCCCATGGAGCCCCCCTGTAACTGCAATCCTCTAAACAAAGGGAAGATTCTCCAGAACCTGAGACTCTACGTCTACTGAGACCATGGTGGCAGAGGGGTGGATGAAGGAGGGCTACCCAGAAGCTTTACTCACAAAGGTCAAGTCAGTTCTGGAAGGGGCAACATCCTTGAGTAAGCAACTGCTTATTAGATGCCTTGGGCCTAGGATGGACTCAGGTCAGACCTGACCATCACACAGCCTCAAGAGGATTAAGAACAGCATATTAATCCAAAACTGCAAATTCTGCAGAGCTACATGCATGTTATTAATTCCTGCTCTTCTGATAGCAAAAGAAGATTCAAATAAAGATATAGGTTGAATTAGGATATTATCTCTGCCATCTATTAACTGGGTGACTCTACACAAGTTGCTTAACCTTACTGAGCACAAAAATTAAAGGGTTTGAACACGGTGAGTTTGTATAACTGCTGGGGTCATGGAACCATTCCTGTATGGATATTAAGACATGACTCTATTTCTACTTCTACCTCACCAGCCAGAATTTGGTCTAACCACATCAAGCTGCAAAGGAGTCTGGAAAATATCTTTTGTTGCTGTTCTGTTTCATAGGGCGGAGGATAGACTCAGTATTGAGTAAGCAGCCAACAGCCTGTTCAACACTTGTCTGTCTGTCTCTTCTTCTTTCTCCTCTTCAGTCTGGATTTGAATATCTGCTCAAGAACTTGGAACTTAAAAAATGTTTGTTTTGAATCCCTCTGCTGAAGCAAAAATATTAACTTTGAAATGTCAAGTATAAATATACATGCCAGATCCAAGGCTTTAGCCCAAGCAGTTTGACTTGTGCTTTGAGAATGACAGATGTAGTTATCAGCAGGAGAGCAGCAGGGAGTTACACAGCATCTAAGTTGTAAAATAGGCAAGCTCTTGACCAAACCACAACACTGAGGCCTTGTTTATGTCACATATTTGTCTCAGTTCACTGGATTTTTGTGGGATTTTTGGTCTTTGCCATCCATTTGAAGGCCATTAGTTGTTACAGAAAGGGTGACATTGAATTCATATGGCAGGATTTGATGGTATTGACATGTGCAAAATAAAGTAAGTCCATTCCAAGGGCTGTGACTTAATAAGCTTGAATTTTCCAGAGTTTAACTTACTCCCTGGGCTTGGGAGGATTGGACAGAGTAGAAGAAGGGAAGCCAGACACCTTGGGGAGCTGCCACATCTTTGGGGCATTAAAGCTATGTTTGGTGCAATTAAGTTGCTAATTCAGTAAAAACGACACAGTTCCCTTGTGGGCTGAGAAAAGGAAAATGCAACTGCTAAAGGTGGCTGATTTACAACTAGAGAATGACCTAGGTACTGAGGGAAACGAGCCAGATTCTTCCACAAGCCTAAATCACTCTCGGTCAGACAATCAAAACAGCATGCTCACCCCAGGCAGAGCATCAGAGTTGGGCAGCCTCCAAGACTAGGCTTGAAAAGATTCCCAATTTTCAATAGGATTAGACCCTTGCCGCTCCCTCATTCCTTAGAAAGAACCAGGAAGTGTGGGATCTTTTAAAGGATTGGGGTTCAGCCCCTACATTCCCATAAACCCCAGTCCCAATCCAAGGGAAAATATGACATCAAAGGCAGAACACTATGTATTTAGACTCCTACCAGCTTGTCTGGGTCATTGAGATTGTACAGGGCCAACTGGAGAGAGCAGGGCCAATTTGAAGGGCTAGGCAGGCTGTATTCTGCATGTCCCTGGGGGGACCATTCACAGCATAATCTGACTCAATGTTTCTTAAACATATTAGAATAACATAAAAGCAGATTAGAATCATCTAGGCAGCTTATAAATTTCAAACCAGGCTGCTATTTAAACCAATTAAAAAGGACCATCTGGAAGAGACACTAAAACATTAATAGTATGTAAAGTTTCCTTAAATGCTTCCAACCTGTGGCCCAGGTTGAGTTAATGGTTGGATTCATAGGGCCTTTGGTGTGAATGCTGCCCCCTGCAGTTGCGCTGGGTACAGCTTGCACCAAGGTACAAGAGCCCCGGGAGGGGGAAGTGAGGAGTGGGCAGGGCGCGGCAGCGGAGAGGTAGGCCTTTGAGGAAGCTAATACATCAGAAGGAAATCTAGAAACTGGGTCCCCTACCCACATCCTGTGACTAGGGATGCTGAAAGACTGGCTGAAAAATTGTTTCTCCCCCTTTTACTCGGCTCCAGTGCCTGAGTTTTATTTCTTGGATATTTTCTAACGTAGCTACTTTATGTAAGGAAAGAACAGCCAGGCATCACTTGGGTTGGTAGCTGTGGGCCCCCATTCCCTCTTGGATCCAGATGCTGTTAGAACTGGAGGACCAGGAGCTTCCTCATGGAAGTTTTCCACCTATGGTATCTGTTCTGAATTCTTTTTCTTTCTCTGAATTTTTCATCCCTCCAGAAAGATTTGGTTTCAGCCAGCATTTGCGATGTGGTATCTTCCTTTCCAGACCTCACTTTTAAGACCTCACTTTTCTTAGATAGCTGGACCTGCTGACGCTCACCCGAAGTCCCAGGTGTGGTACCAGGGAGACAGCCATGCTTTATGGAGTGAATGCAGAGGCGAAGATGTATTCATGGGCAAGTTGCACTGGGAGGCCACTGGGCAGAAGGGAGATTCTGGGTGCTGAGGGGAGGGCCAGGGCCATGGAGAAGGGTGGAGTCTGCCTCAGCCTTGCGGCATTAGTCAAAGGCCACCTGACACCGTCCTGGTAGGCGCGGTCCTCGACCTCACACTCACCTGCTGTCACCAGGTCTCTGTCCTGGCAGAGGTGGAGGGGAGTAGGCAAGGCCTAATTTCTGATGGCCAATGGACTCAGCACCTAACTAGCCAAGTGATGTGGAGCACATCCCTGGAAACTGTCACGTTTCTGTCCCTGTGATCTGTCAGTGGAGTCAGTATTCTCAGCGTCTTCAGCGTCTTAGCGAAGCTGAGGTCCAGCTTGGTGTCTAACACAAGCCCGGAACCTTAGGGGACACCCTATAAATGGTTGCAATGGAATCACTGCACACACTGCTCTTTTAATTTCCTGCTCTCACCAGTGAAAACCAGCAGAGGGAGCCTGATCTCTCTCCTGTCCCAGAGCCCTGATTGAGACTGAGGTGCTGTCTGCTACCAGGTCAGGTCGCTTCATGGACCTGGTAATAATCAAACATTTTTAGCCCCATAGACTTGAACCATACAATTCCAATCCAATATTTTTCCTTAAGGACACAATGTGGTAGCTAAGAAAGTAGATTCTGATGTTGAAATAGGCTCAAGTTCTTGCTCTATCACTTTGTGGTGGCCTTGGGCCAGGGCGTACTGCCCTTCAGTCTGTTTCTACAGCTGGGAGAGGGGACTGACAGTTTACTGGGAGAGTCAGAAGACAGACTGCCTGGAATGGGATTAGCACCTGATTATGCTAACCAGACAGCTGATTGGCTAATGCTATTTACAGCTCGCCTGCCTGGCCGCTGGGCCTGAGGGCTCTCACCCCATGGCTTTCCACAGAAACTTGGTCAACTTCAGCACAACACCAACAACTCCCAGAAAGCCCCATTTTCCAGGGGTGCCCATTCCAAAGTGTCCCCACTTAACAGGAATCCCTTATCCTCCCCAGAAGAGGTCTTGCTTCCTAGGGCAATAGTCATTCATGAAATTAACACTTGATCACTAATTGGGTTCCTGCCCCCATCAAATCACGTCCTGTTTTGGCAGGGCCAATACACCTAGCACAAGACACTTGTGTTATACGGAACAGACACTTTCTCCTAAGTGTGCTGCCCCACAGCCTGCCAAACTGTTCCATCTGAAACACAGGGCTTGTGAGGCTCGAACCCTTCAGCCAGCAGCTCCTCAACCTAATAATAACTTACACTTTTTGGGATAAACTATTTTGTTTATGCATGGCCCTGCACCCATCCACATCAATTTGACATCACTGTTCCCATAGCAAATAATAATCTTCAAGTGGAGTAAAGCAGGAATTGAAAGCCCCACAAAATGTAGTCAAATGAGATAAACATGTTCCCTACACAGTGGTGGGGTGCAGCCTTCAGCCTGTGCATTTCTGTTCCAGATGACTTCTGTATCTCAACCTGTGGTTCCGCCTCTAATGAGGAATGAGAAAAACTTGTAACTGAAAACACTTGACAATATTACGGGACATCACATATCCTGGGGGAGTGTGTATTTATACAGACAGACATGATGCTCACATTAAAAGTTAGGGCTGATTAATGCAATCCTGCATCTGGAGCACATGTTCATCCTCAACATTTCAAAGTAAGTATTTAGGCTTTAGTTCCTTACAGAATTTAAAATAGGGCCAAGTCTTGCTTTCATTTGTTGTCTGCAGTCCTCATTTGGCACTGAGAATAGGCTCTGTGTATATAGGCTGTGTGTGGCCACTTGTGTTTGTAAACTGACATGTCAAATAGAAGCTCCTTAAGGGTGGAGAGGTCTGGTATTGTGACAAATGTCTTGATACTCCAGAAGCAGTGCAGGGTCTTACATATAGAAACAGGTGATGGGGTTTTCTTATGACATAATTCTACCTAAGAAAGAGGAGAGCCCATAGGAGAAGTTACATGTGAACACGTCTAAGGCCATTTTGTTCCTGGAAATCCCAAAAGGACATTAACTCAGACCCACACTCCTGACTCAAAGTGTGGACCAGCAGCTTGTTAGAAATGTGGGATCACAGCCTTCACCTCAGACCTCTGAAGCAGACAGGGCCTGCAGTTTGATATGCTCTATGGGTCACTTAAAGTTTGAGAAACCCTGGCTGGTCTCAGCCTAGGTCACTGACAGCAGTGTCCAAGCACAGCAAGTCCCCGACTTATGAACCAGTTCAGTTCTTGGAGAGATGTTCGCGAGTTGGATTGGTTCGAAAGCTGCTGAAGTGAATCTTAACACAGTACCCCTGTGAAAGTTCACAGCTCAACTGTTCCTCAGCTGGGGATCTACTGTCAGGTTCTGGGGGCCGAGGGTGGTGTTGAAGAAGAGGAGGGGGAAAGGAGAGGGCAAGAGAAAGAGAGAAAGTGGGACCCATGGGAATAGCTAACATTTGGTTAATGTGTACCCGTGGCACTCACTGAAGTCCTAGAAAGAGCTTCAGAAGAGCCAGCTGCAGCAGCACACTCCTGTAATCTCAGCACTCTGGCAGGCTGAAGCAGGAGGATTTTAAGTTCAAGCCCAGCCTGGGCAATTTAGCATGGTAGTGAGACCCTGTCTCAAAATAAAAAGGGTTGTGGATACAGCTCAGTGTGAAGGCCCTTGTTTCAATCCCCAGTGCTGAGAACACAAACCACACACACACACACACACACACACACACACACACACACACACACACAATCCTAAGAGGTAGGAACCTTTATACTACATTACCACCTGGGGAGATGGAGTCAGACCTACAGAGGGCATGTTTGCTACCTGTGTACTAGGAGGAGCAGCCCTCTAGTGGAGGTTGCTATTTCTTTAATACTTGGAAGGAATGCTAACAGGTGGGTTCATGCATGGGGTATCTTACACGTTTATAGCACTTATGACAATCCTTATTCCTTAGCCTCTAAAAAGGGGCTACAGGTATAGTGCACTTACTGTACAACACTTAGAAAGCATGTCCAGAAGCACTTGGATCTAGCTGCTGTTATTGGTTCCAGCTCCTTGAAGGCGCGAGGGCAGCTGGTCTGTCTTGCTCAGCAGCCCCTGTGCCCTGTGTCTGGACACAGACTCTGGCTGTGCGGTAATTGTATTGAAGGGCAGGGAAACAAGCACGCAGCTAACAGAACACGCGTGGCTGTGGGCATAGAGGAGCCCAGGCAGGAGGAAGGGTGTGCCTCAGATTCCTGGCTGCTGGTCATGCTTGTAGCTTTGACATCCTTGGGTGTACATGTGGCCAGAATGCACTGTGCCTCCGGAGGCGAGCACGTTTCAGAACCTTGGAAAAAAATGTCCCTCCTGTATAAAGGAGTCTTTATGAGCCCAAAGAACCTAGGAACAAACTGCAAAGACATCACAAACGTCAGATCTGACACTTTAAAAGCAAACTGTTCAGTTTCAAATATATACGAAGGTTCCAGACTGATGACTTCTGAAGATTTCTCCAAATGAAAGGCCAAGGAACAAGCAGGGGCTGACTCTGTAGGAGAAATGCTCTGAGCTGCGAGTGCTGGGCGAGAATGTCACTGGGAGGAGGCCGGGAAGGAAGGCCGTGACTCACAGAGCTCTCAGGAGTTCTGGAGTCTTCTCTACTGAAATCTACCCAAACATGGCTGCATGAGCAGCCTCCTTTTCATCTCAGCTAGTTATACCAAGGGCCAGTATGGGTTTCATATTTCATTTCATCATAAACTGTATTAAATTTATATTTGGCTCTATTTTCATAAAGAAGATGTATGTAGCAACCCGCTTGGGGAAGGATCATCATGCAAATAGAATAGCATAAACAAACCAGGGCAGTCATGGTGCACGTGACTTGGGCAATGGCTAATGTTCTCATTAGTTGCTCAAGCTCTGTCAGTGAGGATTTTCCCCAAAGACAGAAAAGTCTTCAAACTTATGCCATGAGAGGATCCAGAAGGCATGCATCGTAGTAGGATGGGTTACACAATTTACACATAAGAGCAGAATGGAAATGTGGGGCTCCTTGTTTAAAAATTATGAAGGGATTCAAGATCCACCCACAGTGTGGCACCCACGCTCTCCTCAGGGCCCAGGGCTGCATGGCTGCCTAGGTCTCCTGACCACGTGACCAACTCTTTAAGCCACAACATCAAATTCAAGAAATTTCGTATTCTTTTATTTCTTGAAAAAAAGTTAGTTTCCAATAAATAGAGTGTTTCCTGCCCAATCCCGTAGTCCCCTCTGGACGAGACAATCTCAGAGGAGAATAGAGGCCATGTCTTTGACCTGGGGGATACCTTCTTTACTACTGCTGAGGTTTGTCCCCCAAAGGTCTGTGTGCTGGAGAGTTTGGTCCCTGTCCTACTTCCCTCATAGCTGCCACACAGTATCTGACACTGCAGCGTAGAGGTGAAGAAGCTGACTCTGGCTTATGTTTTAGACGTTTCAGTCCTGGCATGGTTATTGCCCCAAGCAGAAGTGGCGTGGTGGAAGGGCCTGGGCGGAGGAAATCTGCTCACCTCGTGGTAGGCAGGAAGCAGAGACAAGACAGGAGCCGGGAGGGAGATGCACCCTCTGAGGCCGTGCCTCCGGCAACCTGCTCTTTCTGACCCGGCCCTCCTCCTAGGGTAACAGTGATCATAGCGCCCACATTGTCCAATCACCTTTCAAATCCCCACCTATGAGCTGGAGTCACTATGACAGCAACTCCCGGTCAGAGAGCTTCAGAAAGACACCGTTGCCTCCTCCTCTGAGTGGGGAGAGGGAAAAGCAAACGCCCACACCAGCAGACATTTAACTTGCCACCGTGGGTGGTGAGGCTGGGCCACGTGTCTCCTGTGTCTTCAGATCCTCTTCACTCTCCAGCCCACGGGGGCTGCAGGGAGGGCAGCTCAGAGGAAGATGGTTGGTGGCAGAGAAGTGATTGCTGTGGGGTAAGCAGAGACCTTACTGAGTTCTGACTCCACAGCCCTCTCTGCTGCGACCTTAATGTGCAATGGGTGGCAGCGCTCTCCTCCCACAAGGAGATCACAGAGTTGTGCCCACCCTATGTACCGGCCTCTTTTCCCTGCTTCTCAGTTTTAACCCTGGATATTGCTGCAAGCCAAAGAAAATCAGAGAGGTCTTGTGGTTTTGGAAAATTGTCTCAAGGTGTCCATAATACTTACTGTCAGGCAAAAAGGCAGGCAATAGATGAGCGTAGCCTGAGCCCATGCTCTTGTACACACTTAGCCACAGCTGCTGCAAATGTTTGCAAGGCTATTTACCAAAATGTTAATAGTTTTCCCTGGATGTGTTCTTTATGCCTTCATGAGTTATTTAAAATTTTTTTTTACAATGAATATGTGTTTTTCAACAAATACAACTGTCTAGGGAAGAGTGCTTAGCTAGGAAGACTTCCCGAAGGTCAAATCCACAACTCATTCTGTCTTAGGCCGTAGGGCAAAGATGTGAGTGCAGAATGAAAGCGATAGAAATACCCGCCATCTGTGTAAGCTGGGCCACCACATCAAGAATCATCTGGCAATAATCAGGCAAAACTAAAAATCCATATTCTGTATATCAGTTCTATCTTGTGTCCTACTTCCTGATGACAAATCCCAACATTTAATTGTGAGTCAATCAAGTTCAGCTATTCTGTACATGCATTAAAAATATGGACCACTGTGTGCGTGTGTGTGCGTAAGCCCAAAAGTATTCTATGAGAACACCCTACTGTCCTATTCCAGTTACCCCAGGGAACGAGGCCTGGGCATGTGTGTGACGCAACAGCCCAAAGGAGGTGGTGGGAACTGGGTCAATACTCCAACTGTGGCCACAGCACTTTATCTAGTGTGTAGAAAAAGCTCTGAAACAGATGTGGAAAAGTTTCAAAAACTGTGAATCTGGGATAGCTGGGAGCTGAGGTATCTATGATTATTTGAGTCTTTCTGTAGCTTCTTAAAAAAAGAAGTAGCAGAGGGCAGACTAGAAGAGTTTTGGCAAATAATACATACATTCCAGTCATATACCATCATATATCCACATGTCTCTTAGGTCCCAAAGAAAAATTCATGATAAGGATATGGAGAAAGTGGGATTTTAAAGAGTCTGTATTGAAAAATATAGGAGGTTGATAAGTTGCCTGTACAAGAAAAGGAAACCTAGAAGGCTAGGTAAGGTAGGTTAGGTTTTGCTGCAATAACAAACAACACCTGAATTTCAGTGTCTTACTACCAAAAAAATGTTTATTTTTTCCATTCACCCCAAGTCTCCTACACGTGCAGCAGCTGTCCCTCAAGTGGTGGTTCAGCCCATGGTCTCGACTCCGGGCCTCCACACTGGCTGCAACTGGAGTGGAGAGAAGCTTGGAAAGCTCACGTAGGTTTCCACTGCCTTATCCCAGAAACAGTGTGTGCCATCCCCACCCACGTTTTAGTGGAGAGAATTGTTCCCACTCCTGTGTCCAGCTGCAAGGGGTCTGAGAAATGTAAGCCACCATGTACTCAGAAAGGGGAGCTCGAGTCTCTGCTTGGTAAGTAAATTGCTCTTGTGAGCCTAGGTAGGCCACAGGCTTTAGGAGGCTCTTGTCACTTTCAGTCAGAAAAATTCCATCTTGACTTTCTTGTTGTAAGCTGTCTTCCCTCTTGAAATGAACAATTATTCCTATTTTTGATACACAGTATAATATTCAAGAACATTTAATGAAAAAAATAGCAACAGACCTTTTCTTGGAAACACAACTGAGACCTACCAGTTACATATGCCTTGATGTGATTGTCACTTGTATAACAGGTGATAGCTTTAATGGCTTCAAAGCTATGAAGAAAATCTGTTACATGTGGGCAGACATTGAGATTTAATCATTAGAATTCTTACAGCTCAGAGCCCCTTGTGCTCTGTCACAAAAAGCATGTTTCCTGGGTTCTGGAGTGACAGGGACGATTTCAAGGAGCCCAGCATAGCTGTCCCGACTAGGGCTAGTTCTGACACATCTCTCAGAACTAGCCCTTGCAGCAGACTCCTGTATACTGCTTATTTCTGAGCAAAACTTACCATGGAAGATAACAGAAGGTGACCAAAGGTTGTTTCGAGTTGGTCTAGAGGAGACAGGATGGAGCATGGGTATTTTTCACTAGGATATGTGAACGATGAAACCAGCGGAGCAGCTCAGAATGTGGGCATGGGAGTCCGACTGCTCGGACTTCAGTGTTAGGTGCTACACTCTTGCTTCAGTTGCCTTATCTATAAACTGTATAATAATATATCCACCTCAAAGTGTTGTTTTGTGGATTAAATGAAGTAATACGCAATCACATACCACATACGCCAATGTTCCACTCAATAGTAGACAGCATGTACTACAGTATGGTGGTCACATAAGGTTATAATGGAACTGGAAATCCTATCACCCAGTGACATCACAGTGCGGTAGCGCGAAGCATAACTCACAAGTTTGGGGCGATGCTGGTATAACAATCTTACTGTGTTGCCAGTTGTATAAAAGTATTGTGCATATAATTATACATAGTACATAATACTTCAGAGTGATAAACAACTGTGTTACTGGCTAATGTACACCAGCATACCGTCTACTTTTTATAGTTATTCTGGAGTGTTTTCCTGCCCAGGAAAAACGAAGCTGTGAAACACAGGCCATGTTACGCTGGCAGCAGTCTTACGCATTTGCTGCTTACGGTCTCCTGGTTGTATCAAGAGGCCAAGTCGCGTGACTGCTCCGTGCCATCTAGGCTGCATAAGTGCGCTTTACGGTGTTTTCACAGTGATCAAATTGCCTAATGACACATCTCTCAGAACTAGCCCTGTCATTAAGTGGCCTGTGACTGTACACAGCTCAGAGCGGGCCTGACATGCCAGAAGTGCTCAGTGTCTCTGTCACAAAGATTGCAGCAGACGCCAGCAGACCTTTCATTTCTGAACAAAACTTACAATGAAAGAGAACTGAAGATGACTGCATCATTTTTTTTTTTAGTTGCTTTACTGGAGACAGGATGGATTTTGCTTCTTTTCACCAGTGAATACAAAAGCATATAATTGAAATGTCATCCTTCCAAGGATTAAGGGACTTCATGCAAAACAGAGACTGAAGTCCAATAATGAAGTTTCATTGCTGAAGTCCAGTAATGAATTAATGAAAATAACAAGCTTCCTTATGCACGAGAATAGAGCTAAATATACCTTCATGATGCTATTGTTCTGTAAAAGTGGTTCCATGTAGATTTGCAGTATGTTTTTGATTATTTTAAAAATGGGTTATAGGCTCTTGTAATAATTTCTGAGTCTGTTTAGTAAACTTATTGTTATGCAAAGAAATTACATTCAGAAATAGGAAACGACTTCATTTGCCTAAGAAATCATGTTCCTGCCAGACAGTGGCAATGTGCATTTCTGAGATACACAGCAAGCGGGCCAGGGACCGCAGGGGTAAGTATCTGGTTCCGCACCCCTCCTTGTTCCACGCCAGCTTTCTGGTATGTTCACTCCTACGAGTCCTAAAGAGTGAAGTCCATCCCAGGTGGCCCATGCCCCACTCCACCAACACGTAACATTACAGACTCACTCTTGGCTTCCCTTTTTATCATCAACTTTCGCACGTTTAAGGGTTTAGGTAAAACATCCTCCATACATCTGCCAGGCGTGTTGGCCTGGAGTTGCTGGAACTCCTCGTCTGTTTTGAGAACCCAAGTCTCCCATTAGGGTGTCATATCCTGGGCAGAGCAAAATGAGGGACCTCCCTGGCTGAAAACAGCAGGCGCTGCCCTGAATATGAATACCTATCAGATCAGAGCATGATACCGTGCCAGCTCCCAGGACACACAGCCACCGGCTCCATGAGATGCCCAGGGCACAGACTCCCCGCCTCCTGCTTAGCCCTGTCCCTCTCAGCCAGGCCACGAGGGCTGGAGAGTCCTGCTTCCTGGGATCTGCACTTCTGGCCCTTGTACAGACTGTCCTGGCATCTGGCCATGTGTGGTCCTTCACTGCTGGGTCTGGGCCTCCAGGTCCTCCCTCACCAAGGCCTCTGCCCAGCATGATCCAGGGCCTCAGAACTGCAGCGGCTACCCCCATAGGACAGAGTGGGACATGTTGGTGGGGTCGCAGGGACATGTCGGCGGGGTCGCAGGTTCTCTCCACACTGGAGCTGGAGGGATCCGGCACTGCGCAGGCAGGTCCATCACCCACAGAGAAATGCAGGGTCTCAGGAGCTATTTGCCCCAACCCCACTTTCACACAGGGCTTCTGGTTTGGCCTTTAACGCAATCTGCAAGTGAGGTGAGCTGCAGTCCCAAAGATAAATTGACAGATGTTCCTTTTGCCCCTTATCTTGGGTACTGGGCCAGGCCACTTGCTGAGGTGGAGTTAGAAATTCGTATTTTTGTAAGTTGTATAACTGTTGTTGTGTGGTGTTGAAGTGTTGTGAAACTTTAAATAAAGAAAGGGTAACAAGGTCCTTGTCCTAGTCTGGGAAGGCCTGGCTAGGTGGCCAGGGGATCCTCCTGGGGCTTAGGCTTCTGTGATTAGCAAGGGCTAGAAGCTAACACTCTGGGGACCTGCTGCCCTGGCTCCTCACCCGGCCTGTGAGGATGCGTCCCGGCCCTGCCTTTCCCCGTCCTGGGAGGGACACATTCTGGGAACTTAAGCAAACTGCCCAAGCTTTGAGGAAACCGTGGGCTGCAAAATCTTTCAGAACAAAGAATTAAGTATCTTTCTAATTATATCCAGGCCTAGGTTTAGACCAGGGTTCCTATGGCCTCTTGAACTTCAAATAAATACCTATCCTGTTCCTTGTTTAAACAGGTGTAAAGGTATCGTGAAGACTAGATTTATCGGGGCGGGAAGGCAGCCCCCACAGCTGTCAGGCGCACACTGCCCTTTCATTCCTCACCAGAGGGGAAGCTAATTATATTGTCATAGAGCAAAATAAATGGACAATCTCTACCCCTGAGTTCAGTGAACTAGCAAGGTAAACTTTCCTCAGAGCTGCTCTTTGGCAAGACTCAGGGCCAGCCTGGGTGGCATGTACCAAGGATATTTAGAGCCACTGCAGTAGGGTGCTGGAAAGTGATGCTTTGCTCTCCCTAGAATGCTTATGAACACATACACATGTGCACACACACACACACATACTCCACTGGTGTATATGTGCACACATGCACACACTCCCACACTGTGATGCACAATTGTCACACTTATTCACTCAACATTCACACTGTCTCAGAGACACACACAAACGCTCACATACATGCACATTTGTCCACCTTATTTCATCCATGTACAACCCAGGGACTCACTAGGTACTCTCTCACACCCATGTATGCACATATTTACACAACTCACACATACACGCACAGACTCACCCCTGCCCCCAGTCCTCTGATGCCTAGGTATAGCTACTCAGCCCTGAGTTCATTTCCATGGACCCCAGGTCCCTATTAAGATGCCTGGGACTTTCCTGATGCCAGAGTCCTAAGAACCCTCCCCTGCAGAGTCCTGGGCAAACTAGGACCCTGGCCACCCTGAAATCCAGCTGAGAACTCATCTGAAGTCTTCATCGACGCACAGTGTCACGAGTGAGATTTTCCCATGCTGGGCTCTTTTGGGAGTGACCCCTGGGCACCGTGGTAGGTCCCTACCATTTCTGGGTCAACCTCCCAGACACGTACAAGCACTCACAAGCAGCCATGAAGATGATTGCACAGTGCTTGGTGCCTGGGCTGCATCTGCACATAGGATGGATTCATGGGCTGATTTGGGGACAAGTGCATGTAAATCCAGTTAACAAATAGAGGATTTTGATGAAACTACTGGCTTAGGAGCTTTCCACATAAATCTTTTTCTGGCACCAAAAGGAGCTTTCTAAGGAGCAGTGGGGACTGTGACCAGCCACTTGCAGTGGCGGAATCCCCACAAAAGGCAGTCTTGTGTGAGTCAGAGCTCCCCTGGGTGGATCGGGGTGCGGCTGAAGAACCTGTTAGAAGGGCGTAGAGATATGTCAGAGGAAATGGCAAGGGCTCTGGAATCAGCCAAAATCAGATGGGCATTTTTTCTCTCCACTTATCAGCTACAATTGTATGGCCTTGAGGCATTTGCTGAACAATTCTGAGCCTCTATTTCCTCCTCCTTAAGGAGTGCATACAAACAATACCTCTCTCAGAAGGTTCCTGGCTTCTGTCTAATGGTGTGCAATGGTACTGGCTTAGTGAAGGTTGAGGGAGACATGACAAATGGCAGTTTGTGAAAATGAATGGAAACACTTTTATTCTTCATGTTGTTCTGGAGTCTTCCCATGAAATCCAAAAAAAGACATTCTTTTCTCACACAATTAAGTTCATGGAGAGTATTGATTTCTATTGTTGTAGTAAATTACTATGAATGTAGTGGCTTAAAGTAATGCACATTTTTTTATATCGCAATGCTGGAGAAGTCTGAAATAGGTCCCACAGGATTAAAATCAAGATGCTGGCAAGGCCTCATTCCTGCCGGATGCTCGGGAGAATTTGTTCTTTTGACTTTTACAGTTCCTAGAGGCTTCCTGAATTCTTTAGCAGACAGTCTCTCCCTTTATTTTCAAAACCAGCAATTTGGCGTCTTCACATCTCTCTCTGTCTCAATCTCTCCTAAGTCTCTCTTTCACTGCTAAGATGCATGTGATCCAGCTATCCCAGGGAAATCTCTCCATCTGAGGGAGCTTAACTTCATCACCTCTGCAGAGACGTCCTTGCCACCTCAGGTAACATCCTCACAGCCCCCTCCTGTCCCTTACTAGGAAATGCACATTTTGGAGAGGTCATTATGCTGCTTCTTACTTTGGGGGGGTCTTAGTAACTTTAAAGTTTTTAATCTTCCAAAAGCTCTTCTCCAACCTTGGATTCCTGAACCCAGTTGCCTAGTAGCAAATGCTGGCAGAAGGCTTAAAAAGATACGGAACACATTAGTATCACCAGGGCACTTAGAAATTGCCAGACAGGTAGTTTCCTTCATGCATGTGTGGATACATGAACCTGTTTACTTGTGGTTGTGATTTGATAGTATGTAACATAACAGGGTCATAGTTTTTTATTATTAAATTGTTTCTAGCATGTTTGCATGGACCAAGGGGTTATGTGGAGTCCCATGGAAATAACTCTGACTTTTGCAGGTGCTCTGATCTCGGAGAAGCCTGATGACCACCACTGGAGGCTGCAAGGGTTAGCAGTTTACAAGACCACTAGTCCTGCATGGGCCACTCTAGCCAGGAAGAAAAAGACGGCTACGCAAGTGAGGTCAGGGTATACGACTTTTTAAAGATGTTCTTTACATGAATGGAGAACTCCAGTCTGGACTTTGGACAGAAACTGGAACTTAGCGGGAGGTCCTTGAGGGTGGAGGACGGGGTGTGTTCAGGCTTTCAAAACACAAAACGGGTGGCTTTCCACGGTGCCGGCTGGAGGGGAGGCAGAAGCAGTGAGTAAGGAGGCTTCTGCGCCACCGCTGGGGGCGGGACGGTGTCTGCTCCCTGGGCTGCTGCCTGAGGGTGGAGTGACAGCCAAGGGTCCGCGTCCCTCTGCGTGCCACTGGGGGGCAGATAGGGGCCACCGGGAGGCCTGGGGAGAAAACTGGAGACCCCACAGGGAAACGCTTTTCTTCACCTCCAGAATACTGTTGCTTATCTCAGAGGCCTCAGAGGCTTGGAGAACCCACAAAAGCAGGAGTCCCGCCAAGCCGGAAACTCCCAAAAGAGACCAAGGAGCAGAATGACGTGAAGAAGCAGCGGTGATGAGGTCGACCAGGAATTGAAGCCATGAGCCCAGCCAGAGGCAGAATTAGCCAAACCCGTGACAGGCTTTGATTATTCTAGGGTACAAAATCTGCGCTTTGTAGACATGCTAGATGCCTGCATGTTTGCGTGTTTTCATTGTTTTGGTTTTATTTTTTGTTGTTCTCGATGTTTTAGTAAAGCTTGGGTAACAGGTCCTTGTTCTTGCCCGGGGCTGCTCAGGCCCCTGGTGAGGGGCACACAGACATGTGATGAGTCAGTACCCCAGGAGCAGCTCTTCTGGAGTTCCTCAAGGAGTCCTTCATGACCTCAATACGTTGCACGCGCCGGGGAAATGGTGATTCTAGTTGTGTTTTAAGCACTGGGGATGGAAAGAGAAGCATCTTCCAGTTAGGCCTGGGAATGGACAAGGTGCACACACCTGCCCTGCTCACACAGGCGGCCGGACTACAGCACTACTTATGCGGCTTAACAGGTAACCAAACATGCATCTTGGCTCAGTGAAGGGGCTTAGCTGCCCATTTTCCTTTTACGCTCATTAGCCGTTGTACAAAATACGCAGACCAAAAATAAATAGAAGGGCGAAGAACAAAATAAGTAGAAGTCTACCTACAGTCTGTGCCACAGCCCTGTCTGTCATCAGTTAGCGCTGGCCTCTCTCAAAAGTGGCACTCCTTAAAAAAGCTCCAAAAAGTTTTCAGCCTGAGGGTATGACAGCACTGGCTTGTGTAAATGAGCGTTCTAGTGACTGTTTTCCTGACAAGACAGTCAGACTCAGGATAGTAGATAGTAGCTAGGTGTGGTGGCACAGGCCTGGTAATCCTTGCTCTCTGGGAGGCTGAGGCAGGAGGATAGCAAGTTCAAGCCCAGCCCGGGTAACTTAGCAAGACCCTGCTTCAAAATTTAAAAGTAGTAGTAATAAGAATAATAAAAAGAGCTGAATGTATATATAGCTCAGTGGGGGAGGGCTTGGGTTCAATTCCAGTACCTAATAAATAAATAGTAAATGGTGACACTTAGAAGTGATCCTGTGACCAGGGGCTAAATCTGTGACCAGAATTAGTTCCAAGGCCCCCAATTCACTGTTTATTCCATCTGACTTCAAAATGTCTCAGTCATCCACTCAGCAAATGGGTACCAAGGACTGGCAATGAGTCCCACAGCGCACCTACCAGAAACATCGCCACTGTTTACACCTGAGGGGGCGGGGAGTGGCCACAGAGAGGGGGTGGGTAACTTATCCAGGAGCTGGAAGCTCTGAACCAGATTTGGAAAGCAAACACTTCAAAGCCCACTGGAGAATGCCCATAAAACACAGACTCTCTGCAGTAACCGGGGAGTGATTTAAATCCAGTTAGGAGTTCTAGGGAGAAGGAGTAAAACTTACCAGCTCTGCTCAGAACCTCATGAATAACTTTTCACCTGACATGGGACCCCGAACCCGCAGAAATCTGAGATGGTCACAGGAAAATAGGTTTCCAACTCATCTCTGTTCCTCCAGCCTTGTTCCTAACCAAGATGGGAGAGGGAAGCTGAGATGGGAAGCGCGTCATTTTTAGACGAATTATATTTTGTCCTTGTGTGAGAATGTTTGGACAGAAAAGACATTTTCTGGCAGCTGAAACCTCGCCAGCTGGGTTGGCTAAAGGAGAGGCCATGCACCATTGTAGGCCAGCATGCCCAAGTCACTTAAGTCCTCCAAACTAGCAGAAAGGGGGACTCAGGATGGAGAATCACCTAAGCCTAGAGCCCTGGGCTATGCACAGGCGACCGGAGCATTGTCAGGGAGCGGCCAGCCGGCCCGGGAGAGGGTTTCCCGCAGGCTCTAGGTGCACAGCCTTAGGTGGCCACTTATGGGGGCCAGAGGGTTGCGGAGGGGGTGCCAAGCTGGCCGAGCCACCTGGAGCCTCGGACTGCAGGGTCCCCCTGGTCCCCACGGAGCGCGGCCCCCTCGCGCGACAGGCGACGGGCGCCCGCCTTGGAATGGGCAGCGACCTGAGCGGAGGGGCCAGCTGCTTCTCCCGCTGGCCGCAGGGGGGCGGAAAAGAGGGACGGAGGACGCAGGCTCTGTCCCGCAGCCCCGCGGTCACAGGCCCGGGGCAATCGCGTCAGACCTCAGGCGGGCCTGGCGTCCGGGAAAGGGCGGAGGGCCTCCCAGACCACCTTCCCGGGGGCAGCGACCCCGTCGCCTCCCCCTTTTGCAGATCCTGGGTCACTGCTGGCCTAAAAGACACCAAGGGGAACGTAAAGTTGATGTGGTGGCCCTAACTTCATGGCGAACCACAGAAATTTAAAGTTAAGAGCAATCCTTGATATCTGATTAGGCGGACACCTCTCACTTCCTGCTTTTTTCCCTCTTTGTTCTGACGTCCACGCATTTCTAGTATTCTTCCTTGGGGTTACACTCCACCTGGTTCTCTTCTCTTCCTTTCTCTCCTTCTGGCTCACAAATTTAATTCTGATGCGTGTGAACTAGGGTCCCAAAGGCTCTGTCCAGAGAGACCTAAACATAGAAACACACCCTTCAGAAATCAGTCGTATCTCCGTGTGTTGTTATCAAGAGTGACATGGCATGTTTAATAAAATATTCTTCTGTCTTGGGGAGGGAGACCTTTGGTCTGAAATGATTTGCATGATTTGTTTCGCTGATGATATTTATTTTGAAATTTCAAATTTCGAATTACAGACGATATAAAATGTTTATGTTCTGTCAAACTAGACTTGGGCTCAAAAGAATTGTGAAACTGCTGTTCTAAAGTTAATAAACTGTCAAGTTAGAAAGAAAAAAATGCCCCAGAGGGACAGCACTGAAGCCAGGCTGGTGGGAACCAAGAGCAGTTCTGAAGCCAAGTCCTTTGCTTTCTTTATCTTATTAGTATATCATTTTTTTTAACAGGATAGGGAATTGAACCCAGAGCTTTGCACTGAGCTACATTCCTAGCTTCACTTTTATTTTTTGTTTTGAAACAAGGTCTCACTACGTTGCTGTTTTGAGCAGACCAGGCTCAGATTGTCACCCTCCTGTTTCAGCCTCCCAGGGTGCTGGGACTGTAGGTATGTGCCCCTATGATAGTCTCGCATATCACTTCTTAATGGAAGGGAGCAGCCAGCCCCGTCTCAGGCCTGGTCTTGTCTATTGTGAGGAGCCAGGAGAGGAAGCTCAGAGCTACAACCCTTCTGTGCCCTTGGAAGTGGGTCCACGTGGGCAGCAAGGGATCGTCTAAGTGTATCAGTGTCAGAAAAAAGGGGACTGTGCTGCTCCTTCTGGAAACTCACCCGGAGCGCCTACAGCTTAGGCTTGTGGTTTGCTCCTTTATGCCAAGACTCTAGGCCTCCTGGTACTTGGCAACTGCTTGTCTAGCTGGGCAGTAGCCCAGGCCACCAATTTTCCATTTTCCTTTCTCCCCCCTAGGAAGTTTGGCAGTTCATTAACATCTCCACCAGAGGGTGGGCAGGAGGAGGAAAAGCCTGGAGCTCCTGGGGCCACGCGGCTCCTACTAGTGGCTGCTCCTAGGGGTGGGTCTGGTGGGGAAAGCGCAGCGGTGCTCGCGAAATTGAGATCTGGGGATTATTGGTGCGCTTAATCTGGTCTCACGTCCATCATTTCCACAAGTAATGATCACATTCACAAGTTGCTTTAGTCTCAAAGAATTTACAGAAAAATCTAAATAGGCTTAAATATCATCTTGGAGTCCAGAATGTTAAGCTGTATGCTCCAGACAATTAGCATTTTTAGGGTCTTTCCCACCCTCCACCCCACCCCTGAGGCTACAACCACTCTTAGGTAGTAGTTCTTTGAATACATTTGAAATACGACACTTTTTAGGGCGGGATAAACTGAGGGGAAAGGGAAAGACGCCCTATTGACTACATGGACAGGGAGTCAGTGGTGCCACGTCGGAGATCTGAGACTTCTCTGGTCTTCAAAGGTATATTCTGAGTGTGGAGGCAGAGAGAAAAGCCCTGTTAATGTGCATAGTGATTCCCAGGCAGAAGGGGTTCTCTGAGGAGAGCCCACTGCCAGCCAGAGCATGAGCTTGAGCCATGGGTTAATGGAGGGGGCCCACCCTTCTGCAAGGCCCAGAATGCCCCTTCCAGAGGGCCTGAGTGGAAAGACCTGGTGACATTCTCTCAGCATCCTGCCCCAGTAGGAGCCCCCACTAGCACTGTTGTGAAAACAACACCCTATTCAGGCAGGATGGTGGAGACTGTGGTGCTCACAGGAATCTGTGCTTCTGTAGTATTTAACCATTTCCAAAGCAATTTTGTATTTTTTCCCTTATTTGAGCTTCATGGTGACTGTGGGGTGGGAAGACAAATATGCTGTTCTCTATTTATTTCTGCAGAGGAGGCTTTGCACCAGTCAGGAAACTAGTAAGAGCGGAGAAGAATTAGAATCCAAGTCTTCAGATCCTCTCCTCCACAAGCAATTAGAGTCCTGCTACATCATAGTTTCTTGTTTGACTACATTATGTGCCTGCAGTGTAATCTATAAGTAGCTACTACACTTGATTTTTTTTTTTTTTTTTTTTTTTGGTACCAGGAATCAAACTCAGGACCTTGTGCTTGCCAGGCAGGTACTTATACCACTGAGCTACATGCTTGGCCCTTACATTTGATTTAAAATTTTTTTAAATTAGTTTTTTTTTTTTGGTTCCAGGAGTCAAACTCAGGACCTTGCATTTATTAGGCAGGTGCTGTGCAACTAAGTGATATCCATGGTCCTAATTTTTTTTTTTTTTTTAAGAAAGGGTCTCACTACATAGCACAGGCTGGCTTCAGCTCACAGTGATCCTCTTGCCTCAGCCTCTTTAGCGCTGGGATTATAGGTATACACCCCCATATCTGGCAGCTTTTACACTTGAAAAAGTTAATCTTACACTGATGTAACTGTGCAAATCATACTCAGGAAATTGTTTTAAGCCTCAGTTAGTACTGTTTTTCCTTTGGAATTCCATTATTGCAGTTCTACTTATTAGTTGTATCTTTCTCCTAGTAATCAGTAAGGTTTTAATCTAACTGTGTAGGGTAGTTTCTTAAAGTCACTTATGAAACATCACTTTATCCCATGGACCTTCTTTTCCATTCCTAGGATCTGAGTGGATACTGGAATAGTCCCAAAGACATACACATCACATTCCCAGCTCAGTAAATGAACTCAACCATAAATAAAATGTCTAGTATATGTAATTGCTGCAAACTGTATTTCCATTGATAGTTTTAGAAAGATTAGTTTAAAAAATGCTCTGACATGGCCCACATGCTGATAGTCCAATCCATGCTCAAAAAAAAAAACCCCTCAGCCTGTTCCATCAGCACCATTCACATTTCAGAGTACCCACGTTGTGAGGGCCTCCCCGAAGCGTTTCCTCCAACCTCTGCCAGCCCGGAGCCGGGGTGAAGAGTGGCGATATTATATAAATATCTGAACTGAACTCTTGGATAGAATTGCACAACAGCCATATATGGTGAAAGGTAGGCTTTCCCCTGAGACGTTATTCTTGGAATATGTTAAAATGCACATGTCTCTGTTTCTGCCCCCAAGAAGCTGGTGTGCAGATGTGAAGTGCTGGAGCGGTGGAAATGCTGCTGTCTACAGTTCACATGACGTCTGATAGGCCTCTAGAACGTGCTTAAAAGGCAGTGTTCAGAGTGAGGCCCCCAACCTTCTTTGACGTAATTGTCTTTCTTTGGAGACACAGCTTGAAGGAAAGGATGAAGATCTGAAAAGGGAATTAATTTTCTCAACCAGGCTTATTATTTTCCCCTATTGTTTATGGTACTCTGTTAAGCTGGAAAAAAAAAAAAAACTCTAATCACAGACTCTACCTGAACTATGCTGCTGTTTGTGTGATCACAAGTCCCTGTATCTGGCTTATGATTCCCCTGTCAGGACAGTTCTGCCTGATTTCCTCGTATGCCGACACTGTTTAGAATCTGAACATTATTTCCACTCCAGTGTTTCCAACTTTGTATAAAACATAAGTTTCTGAAGTAGAAGGACCCCTTCATAATTACAATTTCGATAATTTTTACTTGGAGTTATTCTGGTTTTCTGCAAAAAGTGTACTCCAAGAAGAACATTTGAAAAATGTTAGGAGTCTTACTTTAAAAGCTAATTTTGTAATTTACATTTTAAAAATAGCACTTACGCAGCTTCTCACAATTAAAATACGATTTCCTCTCCACTTTTCCATGCTCAATAAACTCGGCTCAAATATATTGTGAAATGCAGGATTAGAGACCAGGACATTAAACAAAGAACTTAAGGGTTTTGAGGAGATTTTGAAAGCTCCGGTTTCCTAATACACAGAGTAGAACCTGGAACGACTTTGCGGTGTTTAATGCATTTGTTCCCTATCTTCTAAATGCAATACTTTCTAACCACTGCTTGATCATTAGAGATTTATATTCACCATAATTTATGTCAACCTAAATCTGGGGTTTTTTTCCCCCCTACAACGCTTGGCAGCCAACTGCTGGTGGAAAATAGAATGTTTCACATTAGTCAGCAGGCTTCTTAAATTATTTCTATGAAATAATTTATGGTGGGTTACAAATTCTTATATGGCATTTAAAGTTAATGATTAGGCAGAGAGATATATCAGAAATATGATTAGTCACATATGTGTTTGGCTTTTACGCTTCCACCTATACATGTTACAGGAATTGCTTTTTAAAAAGATATTTTGGATCTTATATATTTCCCAATGAAAGACAGCTCATTTTTAAAGGAAAAGAAAAAAGATAGACTCCCATAAACTCTCTTCCCTAATTAAGTAGTCATAAAAGTAGTTTCTATTTCATGCTGGCTATTTTCAGCACAGTACTGGGGTGTGGTATAGAATTATAAGAACTGACAATGGTAAAAATCTCTTGCTTTATAATTTGAAGTCAAGATGTAGAAATCCTAACAAAATGTAAGTTTTGTTGAAAATGATAATGTTCCTGCTTCACAGAGAGGAATTCATTACGGAATGATGCGCTCTAGACCGAGCAAGTAATGAGGTGGAGCCCAGAATCCCTCAGTCCAGCCTCAGGATTGGCAACTTCCTCATTCATTTTTACTCCTCCATGTGGCTGTCCCAAAGGCCTTTAAATATTCATTCAATTTCTGTGATCATGGAGGAAAGAAAGGCATGGAAGAGCAGTCCTGAAAGTTTCATTAAAATCTTATTCTCATGGAAGATACTCCTCAACTATCTCTTTTGTACCTGAGGCAGATATTTCTTATTCTCACCCCTCCCTCTCTTCCTATGTAACAGTGGCTTCAACTCAACTAACTATTTATGATACATTTCATGACAGGGTAGACTTTTTCTGAGGGTACTAAGAAGTGCTGAAGTTGTTTTTAGAGACAAGGGGTAACAAGGAACTCTTTTCCTTCATGCTGTAAAATAAAGTAATTGTCAATAGACTACACCTGCAATAACCTATTAAAAAAGGAATTTATGATGGCTGGTTATTATCCTCCTGAAATAATGTTGTTCCAGTCTGTCCTTGTGAGTCACCCTCAGGAGTCACAAGCTGGACTGCAAACAAAGGGAGGGTCTGGATGAATACAGAGGTTTCAGGACAAATTACCCAGGGAGGGCCCAGCCTGATGGTCCTTTATGTCCCTGGTGGCCTTTTCAAAGCCACATGTGTAGTTTGTTCTGTCTGCGTGAAAAGGCACCTGTCGTGAGGAGGGATTTGGACTGTGCATTAGAAAAATATTTGCACGGCTGCTAATGGCGGGCGTGCCAGGAGGGAGCTGGGAGTGGCAAATGTTCTTGCTACTATGAGTCCTGGTAGAGCCCTGTGAGTGAAGCTCATCTCTCTGGCAAGGCTCTGGAGAACCCTTGGGTTAGCGGGGAGAAGAGCGCACGCCCTCCGCCTTTTGCCTTATCTGCGCAG
The DNA here is from genome assembly GCA_004027595.1 of Dinomys branickii. Classification (NCBI taxonomy): domain Eukaryota; kingdom Metazoa; phylum Chordata; class Mammalia; order Rodentia; family Dinomyidae; genus Dinomys; species Dinomys branickii. The sequence goes on from PVLD010002214.1 coordinate 42,542, forward strand.
TGACTGTGGCGGAGCGGTGGGACCAGTAGAAGAAAGAACAGAATTGTCCACCACCGGCTGGGTTAGTGTATGGCTAAGGAGCTGGAAGGGGTCTGTTGATACTTGAAGGCCCCTGAAGTTGGGGCCCCAACTAGGAGAGAGAGAGCTAAGGGCTGTGACTTTCAGGGCTAAGGGTAATGGAGCTGTGGGGGGAGAGAGCAAGACAGACGCCCATGAAGAGGGAAACAGGAGGAGGAAAAGACGGAGAAGGCAGAATGGAGAGGAGGCAAAGGCCTGAGAAGGGTTTCCTTACGTTCCAAGAGCCAAAGTTGTAACTCTATGTTCTAGACCTTTATGATATGAGTTATCATTCCCTAAAGAAACTAACACAGTTTCACTGGTAAAAAGATGACTTTTTTTACTCTAAAAAATGTATGTGGTACCTGCAAATGGGGAAGTAGAAAAAGCTCCCCAAAGTTAGGGTAACTATTGTTTAGTGTTGAATGCTAAAGCAAAAATAGCTGGCTTTAGAATGAGACTAACGGAAAGTAAGAACCATCACTTCTGGGTCATTAATTCAAATAAGTGTGTTCTAACACACTGTGCCATTCCCTGCTTGTTACAGGAGGGCACCAGAAGCATAAACTGAGGGTATTTTTGAAAACTGGCTGGCTTAACTGTGGGAAGCGATGCCTGGTGTTAGCACCCTTGGAAAACAGAAAAGTTAGCGTGCTACTTTACTGGCATCATTTTGAAAGGGTGGCAAAGCTTTGCTATCATATAAATGGATTCATGCATGAACTTACTTTGTGAACTTAGATGAATCCCAATGATCTGATTGAGGAAAAATTAATAACATTGAAAATCAAAATCCAGCCAGGCATGGTGGTGTACACCTGTAATCTCAGTACTCCAGAGGCTGAGGCAGAAGTATTGTTGTGAATTTGAGATTAGCCTGGGCTACAGAGTGAGCTCAAGGCCAGCCTGAACCACATAGCAGGACCCTGTCTCTCAAAAAGACAAAAAAAAGAAGGAAAGAAAATCAAAATCCAGAGTTAAAATCATCACTTAGTATAAGCTGCAATTTGTAATTGTTGTCTCAATCAATATAAGTGACACACAGAGCCTTTACTGTGCATTCTCTCACAGGGTCTCCCCTTACAGTTTCATAAGAGTTTCTGTTAACTAATTTTCTATTTTTATTAATACGTATTTGTAATATGTAATGATACCTTCATCATGGGAGTTGGTGCATGGACATAGCACATCTTAATTCTTTTTAACATTCCCCCACCCCACATCTCTCACAAGAGTGTTCTAAATCTCATATCTCATGCAAAATCTGAAATCTAAAATATTGTCATAATGGCTGGAAATTTAAAATTAATAGAAAAAGTGTAATAAGACAATAAATGTTGTTTGCCAAAATAATGCTAATTGATATTAATGTTTAGCCTTCTTAATACAAATATCAGAGTGGCCACTACCCACTGATCTTTGCGAAATGATGATCCCTGCCACATCCTCATCTCTCTCTGAATCACCCCATGTGCCAAATGGGGACGTTTTGAGCAACACTTATCCAGGGCCATTTTTAAGGGATTGAAACTAACTATTAATGCCAGCCTTTTAATGGACTACCTACTTTTGGTCAGCAATTACTATCAATATTGGCCCCCTTTGAAGTGGCATTCATTACGTGTCAAATTAAAATACATTTAGGACATATAAAGGAGATAATTTCTTAATTAAATACAGAAAAAGAGCACGGAAGATAGTGCTCATTCATGTGACATCGTATAAATAAATACCAGAACAAAGAAGACTCAACTCAGTGGCCTTCTGGCCAAGTTACAGAGACTCTGAGATATGTTTAGCTGTTCAAAACTTAAGAGAACTTGTCACTGCACAAGAAAAATAAAATGCAATCAAAAATATGGTTTTCTATAATATTTTTCTAATTATCACCCTGGTTCTCTGTGGTTCTGCAAATACGAATAAATAGAAAGCTAAGTCTTTTGTTTCTGCCCAACCTCAAATGTAGCTACAAACACCCCACATGGAAACAGTTTTCTAGAGTTCTGAGACGTCAGCCATGGTGAAGAAGAGAGACGAAGGACTTCCAGAGTGACTGCAGAGGGTCAAAGGCGGTTTGGAGAGCAATCTGGGGTGTGGTGGAGAGTTCTCCTCAATCCTTGGCTTTCTGTCCTTACCCGATGTACTCATGGCTGCTTATAAAGGGCCATTTTGGGGAAGTGAAGCTGCTAATGTAGGGTTCGTTGTTCAATAGTGAACCAGCTCTTACCAATGTCGCTGTTGCTCCTTTGTAGCAAGTGAATGGCTAAGTGAGCTGTGGCTGAGTCATGAATGTAAGAATGGAAGGGTCAGTAAGAGCGGTCTCTGGTAGCTGAGCACAGCAGTACAAGCCTGTCATCCTAGCTAGTCAGCAGGCTATGCAGGAAGATTGCAGGGTCAAGCCCAACTTGGGTGAATTAACGAGACCGTCTCTCAAAATAAAATAAGTAAATAAAGGGGCTGGAGTATAGTCCAGTGGCTGACAGGGGCATGGTCCTGGGTGACAGAGAGACAGGTTCAGTCCCCATGTCTCAGTTACTTTTCTGTCATTGCTGAGACAAAATACCTGATGCCCAAAATGAAGGAAGGAAAGGTTTATTTAGTTCAGTTTGTGAAGGTTTCAGTCCATAATCAGTTGGCTCCAAGGCAGGTTGGTGTGGCACAAGGACAATAGCTCATGGCAGCAGAAGACAGCAAAAGCAAGAGCAAAAGGGAAGGAGAGAGAGAGACACACACAAGCTTCTTCCCCTCTCTTATTTTGTGTGCAAGCTACCCCAGGGCAGGTGTAGCACTCACACCCATAATCCCCACATTGGACCATTAATCACAAACTCTAGAAGCCCACCCCATAACTGCATGAGGCTTTGGAGGAATATCTAGACACAAACCATAACACCCCACAACTTGGTTCAGACACTCGTTTTGTTTATTTAGAGTTGGCTGATGAACAAGGCAGGAAAAACCAACTGGGTTGCCCTAGGGCAATGATAGCAGTTATGCCTCAAAATAGCTAGAGTGCCATCAAGCACAATCCATTCTTCCTTCCCTTGGAATGGGCTCTTACCAGCTCATGTTCCCTCCTCTTCTTCGACTACCCTGAGCCTTTGAGGCTTTAGGGTTATGTGGCCAGGTAGCTTGTTCTGGAAGACCAGTATCTAAATATTTCATTGTGTATGTCATAAATTTGAGTACCGCTTCCTTGAGTCCCAAATTCACCTGGATCACTTTTGTATCTTCTGAATCACAGAGACTAGTGCTGTCCAATCCCGCAAGCCACACATATACTTTAAAAATTTTCTAGTAGCCACATTTGGGAAACTAAACAGACAGGTGACTTAATTTTAGTAATAGTACATTAGTTATTTTTTGCTGTATAACAAATTACCCTAAAACTTAGCTTATCAGACATCTATGATTTCACAATGCACAAATGAGTAGCTCAGCTGGGCAGTTCTGGCTCCAGTCTCCTGAATCTGCAGGCAAGCTCTGGGGCAGGTCACATCTGTAGCACTGCCTGAGGCAGGATGGTCTGCTTCCAAACGCCTTGCTCCAAGGAAGCCTCACACCATGGCTCACAGTTGGTATTGGCTATTGGCCCAGCTGCCTCAGGTCTGTTCTGTGTGCCCTTTCAGCTTTAGGGGCTCTGCATTCATCTGTTTTGTGTTGCTACAACAAAATACCAGACACTGAATAATACAGAAGGACAGGGGATTTATTTGGCTTGTCGTTCTGAGGGCTGGAAGGTCCAAACAGCATCTGCACGGGACAAGCATTTGACAAGAGCCTGCTGGCTCCTCTACAACACGGATGGCATGAGATGGAAAGGAGCAAAGAGAAAGAATCACTCTGCAGGAGAGGAAGCCAGAAAGTGAACTGAGCTGAGAGAGGCAACCTCACTGTGCAAACAGTCTGCTCTCTTGGTAACCAACCCAGTTCTTTGAGACCTAACCCACACTCTTTGACGGACCTTAGCATTTCTGAGGGTGTGTTCCATGACTGGATTATTGCTCTTAAGGTCTACAAATGCAGTGCCATACATTGGATTAAGCCTACAGCCCATGAATCTTTGAGAGACAAGCCATTTCCAAACTACAGCAGTCTATCCTTTCCATCTAGTAACTTCAACATGGCAACTTTTCTTTTGTTGGGTCAAAGATCCAAGATACAGAAAGGGACTGCCGGGGAGTAAGCTGATGAGTGAAAGAGGGAGCACCCAAGGCAGAAGCTGCAGTCTGTTTGTAACCTAACCTTGGAAGCTCTAGCTCAGCCCTTCTGCCATATTGTATTTGTTAGACTTGAGCCATTGAGTCCCATCTATACTCCAGGGGAGGGAATTACATATGCTCAGGAACGCCAGGAAGTCCAGATTGGTTGGGGCCATCTTAGAGGCTACCTACCACAAATATATCTTATCTAACCTAATATAACCAAAGCATTACTTAATATATAATCAGTATAAAAATTATAAGACACTTGAGATTTTTTCACATTATCCTTGCTCTACACTAAATGCTTTCTTCACCTCCTGTGCAACCACGTCATCTCGTGACCCAGGCCTTGAGAAATGAATGCTCATTTAAAAAAAGAAGAAAATGAATGCTCATATATCAAACCCCTAATCCTCAGTGTGATGGCATTTGGAGCTCGAGGCTTTGGAGCCAGTTAGGGTCAGATGAAGTCAGAAGGGTGGAGCCTTGATGATGGGATTAATGCCCTCATGAGAAGAGGAAGAGACACGAGTCCTGCTGCCCTCTCCACGTACAAACATCAGGGACAGGCAATGTGGGGACACAATCAAGAGAAGGGCTCTCACCAAGCCCACCCTGGCACTCTGGTTTTGGACTTTGGACTCCACAGCCATGAGAAATAAATGTTGGTAGCTTAAGTTACCCAGTCTATGGTACTTGTTATAGCAGCCCAGACAATCCCAGGCTTCCGAGTCCAGTACATATTTTATACTGATAATATATGTGGACTTAGGGCCTGCCTGGCAAGTGCAAGGTCCTGAGTTTGATTTCTGGTACAAAAAAGAAAGAAAAAGAAAGAAAGAGAGAGAGAAAGAGAGAAAGAGAGAGAGAGAGAGAAAGAGAGAAAGAAAGAGAGAAAGAGAGGAAGGAAGGAAGGAAGGAAGGAAGGAAGGAAGGAAGGAAGGAAGGAAGGAAGGAAGAAAATACATGTGGACTTGGACTAGCCACATCCAAGCATCAGGACTGCAGGAGGCTAGTGACTACTACAGCACAGCACACATCTGCATGGTTCACAGGCACCTGAAGGCCTCAAAACCCCGACACAGGGGGTCCTCTTCCCCAGGACCCTAAATGATTAAATGATTTATCAGCTGTGCAAATACTAACCACGTACGAGGCACGGTGCTAAAGGTGGAGAACTCACAATGTATAAATTTCAGTGCCTGTACTAATGGAACTCAGACAAATAAGACATTATCTTCAGATTTTAGCCATGCTGGACTCACCTCGGGTGGTTCACATCTACCCTGGGGTGGTTTCTGGGATAAAGCAAAGCTCAGTCTTTCCACAGTCCTTGGGAAAGTGGGTGACCTAGAGGCTGTGTGGGCCAGCCAGAGCCTTTGACAATGACCATACACATTCTCTCCTGGACCTGTCTGGAGCCATGTACTCAAGCCCTGAGTTGGAGCCCATACGCTGGCCTGAAAGCTGATTTCTTTGGACATGCAACAAGTTAAATATTTGCTTAACTCAGTACATTGTACTGAAGTACAATTCTCTACAAGAAGCACTCATAGGTAAATGAAACTATAGAGAAAGGCTTCACTACTTCAAGTTTTGGGGGGTGCTTTGGAGGGATGGTGAGGAAATATAGGTTACATATCAAGGTTGCACCAAGCTTCAAAGGTGTATTACTAAATTTATGTGGGAAAAATGTCCTTAATTATCTTATTAGTTATGAATGGATTTAGCACCATGGAGACTCATTCTCAATCTGTTTTCTGTCTTAATTGATAATGCAAATGCCTTGCTTTTTTAGAATGTAAATATGTATTTAATTTGCATCGTTTTGCAAAATATTGGGACCCCCCAGTTGGGGTTTTGAGGCCTTCAAAAACACACTGTGCAGATGTGTGCTGTGCTGTAGTAGTCACTAGCCGCCTGCAGTGCTGATGCTTGAATGTGGCTAGTCCCAGTCACACGTATTATCAGTATAAAATATGTACTGGACTTGGAAGCCTGGGATCATCTGGGCTGAATTGCGTTTGTGTTAAATTATAGCCACCATGAAAGCATAACCTCAGCAGCACATCCAGGGACTAACGGGAAAGCTCTCCTCGAAAGAAAGAAAGAAAGAAGGAAGGAAGGAAGGAAGGAAGGAAGGAAGGAAGGAAGGAAGGAAGGAAGGAAGGAAAGAAAGAAAGAAAGAAAGAAAGAAAGAAAGAAAGAAAGAAAGAAAGAAAGAAAGAAAGAACGAACATGTCATTCAAAGGCCAGAGGTATTGCCTGGCAGTCCAGTTAAAGAACTTGTAAATTTCATTTAGGGATTAGAAGTAGTGTAAAGCAACTTTCTGAGTGATATCATCACCAATTAAGCAGTAGTTGTGTTAGAAGAAAATCCATGCCTGTCTCACTGGGAAGAAGTTAGTTTCATTCATATGGTAAAAAAAAAAAGTCTTGAAAGCCTTCCTTACTAACTTTGTCCTTACAAAAATACTGTTCAGAAAAAAGTGAAACCACTGTGAAGACAGTTTCAATAAAGGATTATCAGGAAAACAATATATCTTTCTGACATGTAAAACCTGTTTGCAAATTTTTATTTTATCATACAGATAAAATGTCATAGTAGTTTCACCTTTAAAATGCAGTGCCTTTGCCCCACAATGTGGACACAATTAACAAAAATACATGATAACACAATTCTCATTAGTGTATCTGATAAGGTCATGATTTTGGCTGAACCACTATAGGCTAAGCCTCAACCATACAACCTGGAAATCCATTCAGGGAGCTTGGAACCTACAAAAGCCCCCAAAGCTGCTTGGCTGGAATTCAAAAGATGAAATTAAAGCTTCTGTTCTGTGTAAATCTGTCCAGACTTAGTGTTTTACAGCACCAGGCCACAGTGCCAAGAACTAATTTTCCCTAGAGGATCCCTCAAGAAGCGGAGCGCCCATCCCCTGAGGTCAGATTCCACTCCAGAAAGAAATGGATGGTAAACCTTCCCTCGCACATACAATTTATGTGGGTCAGCTTTTCACAGGTAGAGTGGCTTCATTCTAAAAGCAAAAGGCTCCTGTTTTGGAAGTTCTACATAAAAATAAAAATACCATTTCAGTTATCCTTTTAAAAGACCATTCATGCTCAAGCTGGGCATTTGTGATTGATACAAAACTGTACTTTTACCGAGTTTTAGACTGTAAATTTAAATCCACAATGTACATTCCATAAATAAACAGTATCTCTCCATACACACACTGTGTTCATTTTATATAGGCAGACACATCGCGTAGGGACACCGGTGAAGCACATGTGGTAGCCTTTACTGCCATTTATTGTGACATTTTGAACGTTTTGCTGCTGTCCTGGTGCAGCCATCTGTGAAGGATAGGGACCCAGAAGGGGTGCGCAGATCTTTGGAGTAAGGGAGATTCTAGGCTGGGACCATCTTTGAACTTTTTGAATCTGAAGTTTGAATTGCTTCTCAAAAGTAAAACCTGAGCCTATCAGGGAAACAACGGATCTTCCGATTTGTTCTGATTTGTTCTATGAGTGAACTCACTGCGTTGGTTAGTCGCTGGCCCTAGCGGCCCGTTCCCAGGAGAGGTAATGTTACCTGTGCACCTGGCCTGGGTCGGTGGGCAGGAGGGCTCCTGCTCCCAGGGCCGTCTTGTTTGAAGCTTTCTCCCGCCAAACCCCGGGGCCATCTCTGGCGTGTGATGCCGAGAGGCACGCCCTGGCCAGCGCCCCTGGGTGGCAGACAGAGCAGGCCCTCGGCCACTCTCGGGAGGGACCATCTCGGAGTTGCGGCCCTGTCGCGACTCCCTAGGGCACGAGAGCAGCTAGAGCGGGGACAGAACTGCGCTGGCCATCCGCGCACCCCCGGAACGAGTGACCCAGCTCTCCTGACGACGGGGCTGGAGCCCAGAGGGGGCCTGGCGCAGCCAGAGCTCGGGGCTGGAGGCCCTCGCATCTGATGTCCCCAGCAGACCTAACGGGAGTGCCTTAAAAAGTCCTACCCTCCTCGGGGACAGTCGTAATTCTCCTCGCGCTCCTGGATTCTCGAGGGCCGCGTCCACTCGGACTCCACGCCTGTTAGAGCCAGCCCTTCCCACTGCCGACCGGAGACGTTTGGTGGCTGCCGTAGCACTCACTTGTGATGCAAAATCCGTGTTTGTTTGTTTGTTTAGCCTAAAGATGGATTTATTGTGAAACTCGCGAAGTTTAACTTCCCAAGTCCCTCACTGGCACTACCTTTTGCAAAGTCCCGGGAAAGAAGCTCGCAATTTTGGATTCCTGATTGTGTGATCTGCATTTGAAAAACTCGCCCGGGCCGCATTGTCTCGGCCCAACCGCTGCCCGCCGGCCTCCTTCGGGGCGCTCCCTGGTCCCCAGCCTGTGTGGAGGGCGGCCAAGACCTGACCACCGGACAAGGCACCACGCCTGCTTTCTGCAGGGCACGGAATCGGACTGCTGCCCTCACGCGCGCATCTCGCTTTTGGGATTATCTTGCCTGTTCTGAGCCCATCGTGGGAACAGGCCCACACAGCAGCTCGAGCAAAACTGTTATAATCCTGATGTACTACAGAGTTGATAGAAGCTCACACTTTCTTAAGTGTTTCTCCCAACCTGGGTCTAACCATTTCATCTCTTGGCCCAGGCCTTGAAAATGAATGCTATGTCTGCATCTCTTGGCCAAGGGTCTGCCGCTGAACGTCAGATTTAGTGGCTTTTATATGTTGCTGAAACCCAGCGTGGTGTGATGAAATACATGCAGTATTAAATCCCAGAAACAAATCACAGCCAAAACCCCAAACCAAAGCCCTCTCTTTAGGGCAGCCTGATTAACACAAGTAGAGAGAGAAGAGGGAGGATGGGGGCTGTCCAGAGAAACAGCAGGAAGGTCTCCCTCACTGTCATCAGGATATTCTCTTCACCGTCCCATGGCTTTTAGAACAAATAAATAAAGCCTTGATTTCCTCCAAACCTCAGGCAGAACCTGAGAAGTGTGATGCAATCCACAGATTCAGAGCCACCCATTTCTGTACTAGGAAACAGTTCCTTAACTTTGAAAATCCACACTTCATAATTTCCTGAAATTTATACCCCCAGGAGGGAGATAGAAGAAATCATTCTTATTACAGCAGAGAAATAATATTTTTCTCTCATCTAAAATCTTCCCAACCATTCTCTGATAAAGAAATTAGTTGTAGCTTGTACTTTTAAAAAAAGGGAGGGGGGCTGGGGGCGTGGCTGGGGGCGTGGCTCAGTGGCATAAGTGCCTGCCTGGCAAGTGCAAGGTCCTGAGTTCAATCAAGACTGCAAAAAAAAAAAGGAAAAAAAATTTAAAAGCCACAAATTTTAAAATCCACCTACAATTATACACTTTGTTTTTAACTTTAATACTAAACAGGTGGAGGATGTTTGAATAATCACTGAAATACTCTGAAAAGAAATACCAGCAAATCATTCTTTCTGCCATTCTTTTTCGTGGCAATATTGTGCTCACTGACCGTCCCCCCCTCCCATCACAAGGGTGAGAACCAAGGAGAGAGAAATGTGGCCGTGTGTGCTTCTGCCAGGGTCTGAGATTTCAGGTTCTAATCTTTGTCTCCACCATAGACAAGCCTAGTGAACCCAAGGTAACGGTTTTGGGTGACTTACTAATCTGGGTTTCTTCACAGTGTACACTCAGAACCAGGGCTGAGTTTAGGCGACTCCCAAACCCGTCAGGCGCTTTTGCTAAGGCGACTGTGCGGCAATCGCAGGGCCCAGCCAGCCAGCCAGTGGGAGCTCGGAGTCCTCCCGGGACCCGTGGGGAGAATTCTCCACCAGGAGCTTCATCTAAGGCTGGAAACTCGGTCCCCCAGCCCTAGGCCGGCGGCCCCCCGTGCGCGCCCTCGGTTGCGTGGGGAGGGCCCGGCGTCTGGGCCGCAGCTGCAGGGTCGGGAGCTCCTCTCGGACTTGGCTCCCTTCAGAAAACTCTTTTCTTGTCGGATGTGGTTTCCCTTTAATTAATCACTCATGCCCACGTGTCCGCCGCGCCGCTTCCCCACTCGTCCTCCAGCCCCACATATGATCTGTATTTGGAAGCCCGAGCTGGCGGAGCAGCTGGGACGGCGCGGGCGTGGACTCCGCCAGCGGCGCGGGGCTGCAGGATGGCACCGGGGGACACGGGCGGCGCTGCCTGGAGAGATCGCCTCTGGGACACCCACGGCCTCCTTCCAGGCGCTCCGGCCAGGCGGCGGGCTGCGAGGCCCCGCAGGCCCAGGCTGCGGCCTGGGTGGTCCAGGTGTTCGGGGTGGTCCCGGGACCTGTTTCCTCCCTGCTCCGCCCCGCCCACCTCAGCAGCGGGCACCCTGCTGGCGCGAGACGTCTCCGGTCGCTCTTTCTCCCGCCGCGCTGCTCAAGCCTTCCCAGGCCCGGCTTGGCCCCGCCCCACACTCCGGCTTCCCGCTGGACCAGGCCTGGCCACGGCACCGGTTCCCGGACCGTGCGGCCCTCGCCGGGAGGCCTGCGCAGCCACGTCTGCAGAGCGCCCTGGCCCCGGGGCGCAGCAGGGAGCCAGCCTCGGGACTCGGGGCTGCGTGGCGAGACCAGAACCAGTTCTGTAGTTGGGTTCACTGCTCCAGTCCCTTCGGAGCCGCGAAGGGAATTGAGCGGCCGGATGTGGCTCGGCCCACCCCGGGGCTCGGGTGTCTCCAGATGTGGCGCAGGCCGCCCCACGCCGAGCGAGGTGGGACCGGATATTCCCCAAGCGCTCGCACGCGGCTGGGGTGCGGAACTGCGTGGAGTCAGCGCCGCGGCTCTGCGGGCCCCGGGCCTCCCTTGGCTGGGCTCGCGGGGGCCGGGGGCCGGCCCCGTCGCGCTGCGCCTTACCCCGCCGCGGCGGCCGCCGCGCGCACTGCGCTCCGGAGCGCGGGGGCCCGTGGACCCCGCCGTCCCGCCCACCCGCGCCGCGCTCGGCCGCGTTCCCAGCAGCCGCGAGCGCTTCCTCCCGGGGCCGCCTCTCCAGGCCGCTGGTCCAGCTGTCAAAACAGGGGGTGTCTCTTTCATTCTGGCTCACAAAGTCCCAAAGGGGAACAGGGAGCCTTAATGCTTGTGTTTGGACACAAGCAATTATCCCTAATTATTCTTTTTCTTTTGAGCCTGCCCGTCCCGCCGGCGAGCCCGCCGAGGAACAGGCCCCGTAATCCTCCCCGGTCGGCGGATCTCAGTGGGTTCTGCGCGGCCGGAGGCTCGGGCCCTTTCATGTCACTACGGGTTTAGAGCTGATTCAAACTCATTGCGATGGGGGAATTAACCCCGAGGCCCGGGCTTTCAGGGGCCTCTGATAAGAGATTATACGTGTTGATGGCAAGCTTTTCTTGGCAAAATGTTTTCAAAGGGCTTGGAGTTGTTAAATCAAAGCGCCATTGAATTGCTGGGGACCACCCTTCCCCCTCCCGGCCCTTCCCCCTCCATCTCTTTTCCCTTCATCCCTCCGCCCCCATCGCCCGAGACTGCCTTCGGCGAGCCGCCGGCCTCCCCGAGCTACAAATCACTTTCCTCGGCCAGGTTCCCCAGTGCTCCAGCCCGTGAGGACTGGCTTCGTAGGTGCCCTAGTTTCTGGGCACCTCGGTCTCCTCTCCCCGCCCGGTCTCACAACACGTCCTCTGGTAAGAAAACAGGTCCCGGATGAAAGCCTTGATGTCCCCTCACATAAATGTGTTTTGAAGAAAACGGAGGTGACAGGGTGGGATAACTAGAGAAAAGAAGGGTGATTTTCTTGCCTCCCCCACCCCACCAGAGGTCAGGGGAATCAGAGGGGGACCCGTAGGGTTAAACAGCGTTGTGGGCAGAGTTCAGATGTCCTAGAAGCTCACAGCTCTGCCCTGGGGCCATCAGGGGCGCTGCAATGACAGAAAGCAAGTCTGGGAAAACTGGCTTGTATGTAGGTTTAGGATGGTAGAATTTTATTTTTAATGCTGGGAATTAGGTACAGTTTTATAAACTGCGAGAGAGTATTGGACAATCTGCAGAGCCCTGCTTGAGTGCAGTGGGAAATGAAAAATCTGAGCAGAGGCTAGAAAAGTCCTACAGGGGCTAGAAAATGTCCTACAGGGACCAGTTAGACCAATGTATTAAAAATTGTCAAATATGTGAAGCGAATCACAGCACTATCCCTGTCTTCCTTCTCCCCCACGTGTATCCGGTAGGACCCTACCATTCTAGACTGGTCAGTTTCCAGGCTGGGCTTCCTGGCTCTCCGGACCTGGTGCCCCTCCCCCAGTGCCACTGCTCCCCTGCAGGACTGGAACCCGTCCCTGCCATCCGGCTGGTCTGACCTCCTGCCTGGTTTCTGCCATCCCTTTGGGGAGTGGCACAGAGGTGCAGTGGTATCCTGTAGCTGACTCGGCCGCCTAGGTTCACCACAGTCCTGTGTTGCTAAGGCCGCTGGGCTATTAGGGCCCCACCTGGGCCCTCCTGAGTGGAGCCACTCTGAAACCAAGATAGCCCTTGGTGAATCTGCCTAAGTTACTGCAAAACTCAGTGCCAAGTTGAGACCCATTTTGTGTCCTGGCTTCCTAAAGGGATTCTGGTTCCCTATTTTTCTTCTTCTCTTTCTCCTCCTCCTCCTCCTCCTCCCCCTTTTCTTTTAATAGTTTATGAGCTATGACTGGCCTTTTAGGAAGCAAAATCAGCTATGACTTCTTGTTTTACACTGGTGTGAAATCTTTGGCTCTGTGCCTCCTGGTAGCTGGCTGATGATAAGTAGCAGCGGCTTCTTCCTAATTCCCACTCTTCTCCCTTATTTCTAAGGGACACATGGGGGGGAGGTTCTGGTAATCTTAATCTATGTCATTGGTTACATTTCATAAAACTTTTTCAGTCTCATAGGTAATGAAAACAAAAGTAGATAAACAAGATCACATTCGATAGAAAGAAAAGCTTCTGCACAGCAAAGGAAACAAGTAACACAGTGGTGGGATGACATGGTGAGAAAATATTTGCGGTCATACATTAGATAAGGGGCTAGAATAAAATTATACAAGGAGTGGAAAGTACTCAACATAAGAAAACACCCCAATTAAAAATGGACAAAGGACATTTTCCCAAAGAAGACGTACAAATCAAGGCCAGCGGCTGTATGAGAGAATGGTTGGGCTGTTATCCTGAAGTGGAAGATAAGAGTGTTGTTGAGCCTTCTGCCCTGAGGGCCTGGGAGGCCTGCATAGAGGCAAAGGTAGCCTGAACTTACATTAGGCTAAGTGGCTTGGAGACCCGTCAGGAGGCTGTGACAGGGTGGAGGCCGGAGGCAGAAGCTTAGAGCAGGCAGCAGCAGCAGGACTGGCTGGGTTTCAGTGGTGTTTGAGAGTTTGGCTAACAAAATTGCCTGACAAGAGGGATGGGGAAGGGAGCAGAAAGAGCTCTAGACTAGGAAGCTTAGCAGGATGACGCTGCTGTCTGTCAGCTGGACTGGAAACCCAGTGGGAGAAGGAGCTGGGTTTGGGATATGTTCGGCTGAGGTTTCTATGGGATGCCTATGAGGAAAGGGCTGTCAGGCGGTTGAGTACAGCAGTCTGGGCCAGAGAGGACACAGAGATTTGGCAGTTGTTGCTAAGGAAGAGTGCAGCGCTGTCCAACACTGAGAGGTCAGGGTGAGGATGAACCTGATAAGGAGCCCAGGGTGATTTGATGGAACTCTGAAGAGTGCAGCATCCTAGGAGCCACGAGAAGAAAGAGTGTCCACGAGGGCGGAGTTGTTTCCTGTTTAAGTGCTGCCAAGAAAGTGGGAACAAACCCACTGAAATAAGCAATTTGCAGGACTGGAAGAGAGGTTTTTGGTGGAGTGGGGCAGGCCAAACCTTGATAGAAGTCCCCATTTCAGACAGAATCGGAGGAAAGGAACAGGGTGAGTCTAGACAACTTTTTCCAAGGAATTTTTCCATAAAATTGGGCAGAGAAGCTGGGTGGAACTGGTAAGAGATGTGTGATCAGTGAGGGAAGTAAGACACTCACAGAAAGTCAGGTGATTCCCACTGACACGGAAGCTAAGAAGTTGATCTCATAGATGTGGTGAGTACAATATTGATGATCAGAAGAGGAGGGGGTGAAGGTGGCGTGCAGACAGAACGGTAATTGGGGGTGGGACAGGGTGCAGTTATTGAAGAGGGATAACTTCCAGTGCTCGCTAGCACAGTGGGTTAACTACGGTTAACAACAGTTCATTATTTAAAAATAGGTGGTAGAGAAGACGTGAATGTTCCCAAAGCAGAAAAATGATGTTTGCAGTGATGGATGTGCCAGTGACTCTGATCTGATCATTACATATTGTGTACACAGACTGAAACATCACAGTATACTTCACAAATCTATACCATCACTGGGTGTCAAACAAACTTTAAAAATAAAATATTGTTAAAAAGAGAGTTTTTTTTTAAGAAAAAAAGAATGTTTATATGCTAATGGAAAAAACCCAGTTTGAGAAAGTCATTGGAGAGACTGAGAGGTTTTTTGTTTTTTTTTTTACCAGCCTTTGGATACATATCAGAAGGTACCATCTGATTCCGAAATAGAGACTGACCCTGGATAGAAACACGGCAGTTTGTGGTAACTGATAGACAGCCTGCGGGAAGAGAGCAGAGGAAGGAGCAGGAGTCTGGAAATTCTCTTCTGATTTTCTCAGTGAGATGGGAAGTAGGGCTTTCGGCGGGGAGGATTTGAAACTTGAGAATAAAGGAAAAAATCTGATGTAGCCAAGCAGGAGACAAATGCAGGGGGAGGTACAGTACCTCTGCCAGGGAGCCTTAAGGGCTCAGCTGGGGCTCATGATCCTGAATTTAACATGAAGCAGCCAGACGGATTGGCATGTTTTTCTTCTGCAGGTTTGAAGTAGATGGGACGCTGCATATAAACAGGATCGTGGTTTGGCCAAGCCCCCATGACTAAGGGAGAAAGTGGCAAAGGCACTGAGGAGTTTCAACCGGGAAGGGTGAAGAATAAGAACCCTGGAGCATGAAGGTGATGGTGAGGATGTGGCTGAATGAGTTTTGAAATGCGGGTTCTGTGGGCCACAGATGTGTTGAATTCCATATGCCAGAAAGAAAGCTGGACAGGCCGGAGGGGGCGACCTGTGAATTGAGGTGTTGGAGGGTTCCAGCTGGGGGAGTCGCTGAAAGGGGGTGGAATGAGGCGAGCAGCTGAGGAACGGAGAGGCTGGGTCATGGGGTGGGGCCCCCGGGGCGCACTGTGGTCCCTGAGCCTTAGGGTGGGCAAAGGTTGGAGAGAGAGGGAGTGAGGCAGAACAGCCAAGAAGTGAGAGTGAGGCCCGGAGCCAAAAGTTAAACAACTTGGGGTCCCCCCTCTTCCCTTCCGGACAGTTTGTGTAGTGCTTGAATGGCTAGTTCCTTTGACCATCAGAAGATTCTGAAGGAACTGTTTCAGGTTTTAAAGGTCAGTAAGCTATTTGGGTTCTGAAAACATTCATCTCTAGCTTGGATGATCAATCTTTTCCTGGGATTGATGACCATTTTGCTGTGATTTTCGAATTTAGTTGCATGAACTTGTTAAAAATTATAATTTCAAAAATATTTTCTTTAAATGTCTTGTTTATATCCTCAAATTTTTTATTTGTGGGCTTTTTCTCTCTCTCTCTTTTGATCAGTCTTGAAAATTTACCCATTGGTTTTTTTTTCAAAGGAACTATTTTTGGCTTTAATGATCCCCCCAGTACCAGGCATTGAACTCAGGACCTTGTGCTTGCCAGGCAAGCGCTTATGCCACTGAGCTATATCCCCGGCCCCATAATGATTCCTTTAAGTTTGACTTTCAATCTATTTCTTTCATCTGTCTCTGCTCTTGTATTATTATTCTCATCTTTCTACTTTCTTTGTATTTATTCAGTGAAGGTATAGTAATGGTAAATTATCTCAAGTTCTGAGAAGGTCTTTATTTCACCTTGATTTTTGACCTGATAGTTTAGCTGGGTGTAGGATTTCGGTGGTCAACACATTGAAGATATTATTCCATTGTCTTCTTCTCTTTGCTACTGCAAAGTCTGTGAACAAAATTACCATTTTTTAAATAAAGATTTGAGATATTTTCTATGTCTCAAGGTTTTCCTCTTTCACTGTGCTATCCCTGGGGATGTCTTACATTTGATTTATTTTGTAATTTCTAAAATAATTAGTGATTTTCATTACTTTTGAAAACTGTCAGCTTTTTAAAAAACAAAAACCCCTGTTTATTGAGATATGGTCCAAATACCATAAAGTTTAACCATTCAAAACACTCCCTGTAATGGTTTTAGGATGTTCACAAAGTTGTATAACTATGGCCATTGATTGTCTTTTTTTTTCCGGTACCAGGAATTGAACTGATGACCTCATACTTGCCAGGCAAGTACTGTGCCACTGAACTATATCCCTGGCCCATGATTATTTTTTTCTTTATTTTGCAGTTGTGTTGGCTTGGGAGTTATTTTGCAAGGGGAAACAATATAATACAGGACACATATTTTATAAGATTATTTATAATAATCACCCAGAGAATCACATACAAGAGAGTGAAGGAAATCTGTCCATACACTAGAGACCAAGAATCCAGCTGAGGGCCTGGATCCCACAGAAATGTCCTGAATGAGACCAGCTGAAGATCTAGAGCTCATAACAGTGCCTCCCACAAGTCCAAGAGCCCACCACAACATCTGGAGGCCTACAGCCCATAACAATATCTCACGCAGGCCCGTTTCAAGGATCTGCACTGGGAAGGTCAGTGGTGCAATCTAGAAAGTATATGCCAGTGGGATGAAGGATCTGTGCTAGCAGGCTGAGGGATGTACACTGGAGCCAGGAAGCGATGCTCAAAGTAAATCCAGAGCTCCCCTGCAAAGTACCACAGCCGTCCTCAGCAACAGTGAGGTCCCCAGCTCCTCTGATGGTGAGGACAGCTGAATTCCCATTAGGAAAGCCAACGCAGGAAGCTTCTCCAAGGTCCTGAGTTCCTCCAAGGATGAAAACACCCAAGTTCATCAGGAAAGCCAGCATGACGAGCTCCTCCAATAGAACCCACAGCTCCTTACAGCTTCCATCGGCTCCCAACAGCCTTTCTTTGCTCCCTACAGCCTTTCTTCTTCTCCAGTTCTGCCTCTTATGCTGCTGGCAACGATCCTCAGATGGGCCTCCCACATCCAGCACTACGTTTACTCAGTTCGGCTGCGTGTTATAAGCTGACCACCAGTTGTCAATCCACTACAGCAGTACTGGGGATGGAGCCCAAGGCCTCATGCATGTTTGGCAAGTGCTTTGCCATGGAGCTCCATCCCCAGCCCCATCGATGATCTGTTTTTAGACAGCGCCTCACTGTGTAGCCCATGCTGGCCTTGAACTTGTGGCCATCTGTCCGCCTCAGCCTCCCAAGTGCTGGCCTTATAGGCGTGTACCACCACGCCTGGCATGCTCTTTCCAGTATTGTTTTCTACCATTAATTTTATTCTTTCTTTCTGGAAGTCGTTTTGAACACATGTTGAACTGTTGACATTTGTGGAAGCCTAACACTTAACACCTTTTTTCTTTATTGAAAGTCAAAATTCACTGAGAGTTAAAGGAAAATCAAAATAAATTAAAATTTTAATTTAAGGAAATGAGACAGATGGAAATAAAAAGAACAGCTTTCTTGCTAGTAAATGCTGGATTGGAGGATGCGGCTTAGATGGGTGGCAACCACAGATCTCCCGAAACTAAACCCTAGATTAGAATTACCCACACCCTCTGCCGCAGGCAGCATGGAATCACCACATGTTCCCCACATGGAGGTTGCCCCTGTAGCACTCCTGGCCCAGAGCTCCAGAACAGAAAGCACATTTCCTGTGGGCAGGCTGGTTCCCAGGAGAGGGGCAGGAGGTGGGGCCCCCTGCACCCCGACTCATGGGTGAGAGAAGGCAGTTGGCAGAAGGAAGCTCCGCTGACAGTGTCCCTCTCTGCGAGCAGAGCTACCCAGAGTACTTCACGAAGCATACACAGTTCTGACACAAAACCCAATAAAAATAAGCAAACAAAAACAATACACAGTTTGGAGAGTGTAAAAACCGGAGAAGCGGCGCTTGGTCTGTCTAACTAGGAGGCCCTGAGCTCCCTTCCCAGAACTGAAAACAAAAACAAACAGCAGGGACAAAACTGGAGAAACAAAGCTAAACACTATATGCTGAACACGAAAAATAATCACATGAAGTGTAGTTAGCCCCAAACCCAGGGCTATCGTAACCTTAAACAAACATACTGACTATAGTGATATGAGTGTATGTGTGTATATTTTTTTGTTTTGTTTTTGATGCTGCGGATTGAATACAGGAGCTTACATATGCTGGGCATGCACTGTATGGTTGAGCTACACCCCCATAATTGTTTTATTACTAAGAGTCACTAAGAGAGACTATGCCCATATTAATAGATACTTAGGTAATAACACTAAAGGACAACTGAAAAAGGGTATGTCCTTAAGCCAGTATCCAAAATTATATAGATACATTTGATACTTTCACTTGAAAATTCAGAATAATGTTGGCCTCAATAATATTAATATCATTTTAAAAATTTTGGGCAATAGAAGATGTGATAAATCTTTCAAATAATTATTCAAAATACCATTTTTCTTTCTTTCTTCCTTTTTTTTGTCCTTTTGAGACATGGTTTCACTATGCGGTTTAGGCTGGCCTTGAACTCACTTTGTAGCCCAGGCTGGCCTCTAACTCACAGCAATTCTCCTGCCTCAGTCTCCCAAGAGCTGGGGTTATAGGTACAGGCCGCTACCCCCAGCCAAAATAGCAATTTTGATGATTGTATATCAAGAAAAGAGAAAGAAAACAACTAGAAACTGCTTTGAAGTGAAGAGGAAATGTAGATTATTCTAAAATTAAGGCATAGTTTTAACCCATTGCAGTTTAAATCCAACACTTTTCCTCAAAGTTCTATGAGATTTTTAATAAAATTAATAAATTAAATGGGTAGAAATATCGAATGTTACTTTGAAAAAGGAGCTATGGGGATCTTCAGCTTTGAAAGTATACTGTTGGAAACAACAGTAATTAAAACAGGAACTAAATACTGAAGAAACACTAAACATAGCTATCAACTAAATAGAGCAAAAGTCCAAGGAATCAGTCTTACCATATGTCAGAGTGCCATGTGTGATATAAAAGTTATAACAAAGAGGAACACAACTGAGTAAGCCCCCTGGGGGCGGCTGACTACTATACTGTGGGGGGTGTGCGTGTTCTCCCTGCAGCCCTCCAGGTTAAATGTAACTACAGAACTAAGCTAACAACAACAACAAGTCAGAGAAAAAACCCAAGTATGGATGAATGTTTCTTTCTCCTGGGAAGAGGACGGCATTGGCTGCTTCGCAGTAACAGAAGGAACCACATAGAAACAGTAAATCTCTACTGAGCGCGTCTGTTCCTCTGTACAGAATTAATAAAAATAAGGAGATATGGGGAAATGTATTTATAGTAAGAGTGGGTGTACTCATCCCCCAGCCAGAAAGAGTTAATACATGTAATCATATAAAGGGCTGCCTCCGAATGGAAAAATAACTGTGGTACAGTCAGACAGTGGAATTCAATTTAGCCATTAAAGTGAATGGATTGGAGCGTACGCTGTGCCCAGATAGGCAATACCGATTCTAAAAAGGCCAAAATGCAGAATGCTAAGTTTAGACTGTTATTTGTCATCTAAAATTTAGAAACTCAAAAGTCAGTACTCTGTGTTCATATGTGTGTGATGATCAAAAATAGGAAGAATGTGGCGGGAAGGATGTAAGGGAGCTGTAAATGAGGGGTGGGAAGTGGGGTCAGAAAAGGCTATCAAGGAATTTTAAGTGTATTACTTTTCTGTATGCCCCAAATATTCTATACTTTAAAAGAAGAGTACTTATGAATTGCTAAGGAAAACTATAAAATTCAAAACTATATATGTGAAAACAGCACAAACAATTCAGAGGAGAAGAAACACACACATAAAAAGATGCATAGCACCCCTAGTAGTCAAGGAAGTTAAGATTAAAATGAAATGCCAATCACCTGTAAGATGAGAACTGAAGACAAATCAGCTCTAGTGAAAACAGATGGAAAGTAGTTACATGGCACAGAGAACCTCACATTTTCAGAGAAGAACGCATGGCTGTCCAGGGCAAGAACACCAAGCAATATGGGGTTCTTCACTTGTCCTTTTTATCTCTCCATAGTTAAGCCCTCACTCACCATGACTTGAATCTCAGGGGAAATGTCTCTTTTAAAGAATCTCAAACTTTCAGAAACAAAAACTTGTGAAAGTAGCCAAGGAGTGTCTCACCCTCAGTTTCCCGAATAACCATCCTTAAATGTCCTTCAAGTAAAACTTCTAATGCTTCAATAGCAACCAGATCCTCAGGCTTCGCTCAGAACGTTCCACTCAATTCGTAATCCTGCAAATCAAACCCAGACTTTTGTTGAGACCCCCCCTCCCACCTCCTGTGCACCTATCACTGTGTGGGACATACACACACACACACACACACATACACACGCATGCACGCACGCACACACTCACGCACGCGCACACACACGCACCCTAGAGTTCACTGGTGGTTTTTGTTTTTAAGTTCTCGTCCGTCAAGACAGGGGTTTGTCTTTTGTGAACAAACTGCTTTTCATACACCAGGGACTGACTGGAACCCCAGCGACTGTCATCAACACTTGGCTTTTCCCATTTGTCTGTAAGGAGAATGGTGGGGGGCTTCAGTGGAATAAAGATGTTGAAGCAGTGGGAGGCATTTTTTATTTTTGTTGTTTTGTTTTCACAAGGGAGTCCTAAATACATTGAATTTCTGGCTCTCCTCGGCCCCTGAAGCTGTTGCTTTCAGACTGCAGTCTGTGAGGCTTTCTATTCACCTTCCACCCGCAGCTCCTCCATGGTGGCGAAGAAGGACGACAGCAAAGCCAAAGCTGCGCTTCCTTGCAGAGTCTAAATATTTGAGTTCAGGAGTAAACAGAGCTTGTTTGCACCACAGTTCTCACCACTTCATGCTAGTGATGACTTCAAATTAAAATACAAGCGAAACTGGTAGTTTGCAGATTCAGAGATGTTTAAAAGAATGCCCAGAATCTAGTGATTCATTGCGGGGGGTTGGGGGAGTGGGGAGAAAAAGAGAAAAAGATGAGGGAAGGACTTAGGGCCCCGGAAGGGAAGGAGTCAGCTGAGGCTCAGGTGGGCTGAAACATGAGGGGCGGCAAGAGAATAAATAAAACTCCACCACACCAGAGGCCGCGCCACGTACCAGAGCCGTTCTAAGGACTTTCCAAACACTTCCGCAGTCTTCCCAAACACTTACGATGAAGATAGCATCCCCACTTCCACATCACAGTCCAAAAGACACGGGCCCAGAGAGATTCCATTACTTGCTCAAGACCACACAGCTAGGAAGTGACAGAGCTGGATTCCTACCAGGCATTCTAGTTAGAAGCCACCCTGTAAGTTCCTATGCTCTAGTCAAGTGCCAAATACTTGATTGGAAACCAGATGGGAAGAGAGGACGAGAGAGTTAAGCTGGCTGTGCTTGGTGAATCGCTCCCAGGTGTCTTGCAGAGCAGAGCAGGGCTTTGGCCCTGGAGGAAGGAGCTGTGGGCTGCACAACTGAGTAAAGCTTTTGCTCACCCCTGGGTCTTCACACTGTCCCTAGGGGCCTTGTGGCGACAGGTAGGCTCAGCTGACCTCAAGGTAGGACAGAATGCTGGATCCACCAGACTGACCCATGAAGAACCAACTGTTATGTCTTCAGGAATATCTTGGACATAATCCTTTTATCTTGAAATACTTTTAAGATTTACAGAAAAATTACAAAGGTAGTTCAGACAGTTCCCACATATTCTGCATGCAGTATCTTCTACTGTCAACATCTCACAGTGGTGTGATAGTTTTTATAATGAATAAACCCATGTTGTTACATTGTTTATGTTAAAGAAGGTCAATGCTTCGTTCAGTTTCATTAGTTTTTACCTAATCCTCTTTTCTGATCCCGCATTCCATTCTGGGTACTACAACACATTTTGTGATTGTTTTCCCCTAGACTGCAACATTTTTTCTTTCTCTCTGTCTCTGTTTCTGTCTCTGTCTCTCTCTTTCTTTCTTTTGGAGGGGGGTTTGAGACAGAGTTTTGCTACGTAGCCCAGGTTGGCCTTGGACTTGCAGCAATCCTCCTGCCTCTGCCTCCTGAGTTCCAGGATTATAGGCGTGCGCCACCATGCCCAGCCTTGCAACAATTTTTTAGATTTTTTTGGTTTTGGTGACCATGATAATTCTGAGGAGTGCTCATCCTCATTTTGTAGGATGTCTGTTGATGGAGATTTATGTTTTTCTCATCATTAGACTTGAGTTACCTACTTTGGGGGTGAAGACCTGAGCGGGGAGGAGCCATGCTGCTGTTTTCTGTCGAGAGGACCAGTGTGATCTGTCGCTGCCGAGACCTGGCAGAGGCCTGGCAGTGGCAGCGTTCTCAGGCCTCCTCACTGAAGTTACTCATTTCCCCACACTACCCTCTTTGTCATTAAGCATAGCCCCACACTTAAGGAAAAATAATTAGGAATTTTATTAGCCAGTTGTTAACCCTTTGGTGGCTTGAAAGCCACCATGGAGGGATTTTTGCCTCTTGAAAATCAGCCAACTCTACAAATCTGGGCCAATTCAGAGCAGTGGTTTTCCAGTCCGCCCTGGATGGACTGACTCTCAAGAGAGTCAAGGGCACAGGTGGAAGGGTTTTGGGACCCATGGGCTCACAGGGCACAGGTAAAAGCTGGGGGCAAGAGTGGCTGTGCTGTGCTGGGAGGACATGGATTCAGGTGAAAGAGGCACGTGAGACGCAAGTCCTTGGGAACCTGCCAGGAACTGTTCTCCAAAGGCTTTAATTTAATTAGAACTCAGATTTGCTGGAACTACTTGTGATTTTTCCCATTTCATAGTAGTAATAACTGCCCTTTATTGAGCACCGCTTGTTTATGGGTGCTTTTAATGTATATAATTCCATCTGATTGTCACAGAGTGTGTTTAGAGTGAGATGTCAACTTCTTCCACCATGAGGATTCTGCCTTGGAGCCTCCTGACAATGGACCAAAATCCCCTAAATTTTGAGCTAAGTTAAATCTCTCCTCTTTTAAACTGTGGGTATGAGGTACTGTGTCCAGCAACAAGAAAGCTAATACACAGACCTACAATGCATGTACTGTTATCATCATTTTACAGATAATAAATATAAGTGACTTATACAGCCATGCTGTTTCTATCTTTTGCATGTACCTCCCCCTTTTTGATGTGTAGGTTGCTGTTAGGTCTGTTTCAAGAGGGTGGGGTAGTGACTGATGGTGAGTGCCCAAGACTTGACTAGGGATGAGACTAGGCTGGTGTTTGCTGCTCAGTCTATTACAGTTTGTGCTATTGGATGTGCACAGAAAAGCGACAGGCCCCAGGCTGGAGACTCAGGATGTTTCACTGAGAGTCAGGCACACCAGACTGCCACTTGACCCTAACTTCCTTCCTAGTAATGTTTTCTTTATTCTTTTTCCTTTGCTATACTATTAAGGAAGAAGAAATTATGACAGCCCTACACTTTGCATCTTGCTTGAACTCTATGGTGTGTTTATGTTTTAGTTTGATGCATGACTTCATTCTTTACAGAGCAGTTTTAAAGAAACAGTCTTATAAAACCTCAGGCCTAGAATTAACCATTGGGGTTTTGGTTAACTCTACAAAACTGCACAATCTGTATGCATATTGAACAAATGTGTATAAAAATACAAGGTATTTCTTGAAAAAACCCCAAACATAAAAAATCATTTACAGTTTATATAATATTTGAAGGCAAATGAAGTGCTCTTTACTCCTGCATTTCAGTCATTCATGGATTTTAAAGATATTTTAGGATAAATAATGAAATTTTAAAAGGTAAGAATGGGACTTCCTTGCATCATAAAGAATATTGTCTTGGGCTGGGGATATAGCTCAGTGAAATAAGCACCTGCCTGGTCAGCCCAAGGTCCTGAGTTCGATCCTCAGTACCTCAAAACAAAAACAAACAAACAAACAAGCAAACAAAAAAGAAAGCCCAGGAGAATTTGAGCCCAGCCTGGGCAATTCAGCAAGATCCTGTCTCAAGAATATTGTCTTGCTTTAGTAAACTTCAGTTACTATTTTTAACTAAGACTTTGTTGGTCTTATTAAGGCCTAAGCAATATTAGGGACTATTATTAAATGATAATAATGTTACTTTGATTTTCTTCCCTCACATCAGTGAGACTTAAAACAGTACAACTAGAGGTGGGCTAGTACAATAATTATATTCATTTCATTTTATTTGGTCCACTTCCCTCTTTCCCCCTGCAATCTCCCTCACACCCAGCTGCATCTTTTATGGAGAGATCTGATCTGAGTTGATTGGATGGTGGTTAGACACCTGGCCAATGGGAAGTCACTTTCTGGACTAGCTGGGCCCATCTCCCTCCTGAGAGAGTTTACCTTGGGAGAAAGAGAGACTGAGCCAGCCTGTAGATGGATCACAATGGACTGAAGGTCATACTGAGTCAGGGTGGGAGGGGAGTTGGTCGTGAACCTGAAGTCATGAGGTCTACAGCTTCACAGAGAGAAGTGGGAGAGCAGAGCCAAGACATACAGAGACCCAGGGTGCGGGGGTGGTGGAGCCCAGTTCCTTATTTCCCAGTCCAGACCCTTGTGGTCAGTAGATGACACTGGCTTACTGGTCACTGATGCTTGAGAGGTTGCTTGTTACTCATTTTACTAAGCTTCATAGGTGGTTTCTTTCCCCACCCAACTGATTGCAGACTAAGGCAACTCTACACCAACTGTCAAGTACAGGCTACAAAATAGTTTCCCACTCCTTCAGCATCACACCAAGTCACCCAGACTTCAGAGGTCTGTAGGCAAACTTAAGGATGGCTTTAGTAGAGGATGTGGATAGTTAGAAGCTTGTCTATATGTTACAGTTTATAAACGCCCCATACCCAGGTTGACGTTTCCTGATTAGTGTTTCCCATTCCTTCTCACCTGAAACCTTGTAAGCCAGTGAGTATGTTGTGCCAAGATCAGGGCTCAGCCATCTCTTCACATAGTAGCTCCCAAGTCATGGGTGGCACCATACCAACCATCTGGTCTCCTCCTCTGCTCATGACAGGTGAGGGCAGAACTTTTTAGGGATGCCTGACCTTGAAGTTTTTTCATTTTGTAAATTTTTTTTTTGACAGCTTGCTATGGTAAGGCTCTGTGCAAGCTGCTAGGAATACAGCGGTGAGCTAACCAGTGACTCTCTTACCTGTGCAGAATCATGTCCTGGGTGGGAGGTACTCATGCTAAACTATGAACAGCAAAAACAGGAGAGTCCTGGAGAACATCTCACGATGGCAGGGCTGAATGAGGAACCCAAGAAAGGGCTGCCCAAGAAAGACCTCTCCCAGGAACAACAGAGGAAATGGCATTCACAAAGCCCTTTCAGGGTAAAGAGTGTAGGGACAGTAAAGGATTGAAAAAGGGCAGAGTCTCCCCCATGCACCTCTCAGTGTCTGCTGTCGCAGTTATTTCCCTTTTCAGAGGTATTAACCTTTTTTCTGTTTTGGCGGTATTAGTCAAACCCAATGATTTGTCCCCAGACCTGTTGGTTGGACACAATAATTTCTCTCCCATCTGACTCCTCTCCTGCCCCATGGTTGCTGGTCCCCTCCATCCCACACAGACTCTTGTGGCCACTGTCTAACTGTGCGGGCAGCAGTTCCATCCTGTGCGCTGCTGTAGTTTGGCATCTAGTGTCTGCCGTCACTCATCAGGAAGTTTTTGTGAATGCATGAATTACATGTTCAGCCCACTCTCTGCCCCGCCTCCTGTATCCCCATTCACAGGTTACTATCAGGATTATTGCTTGAAAGCAGAATCCAATTGTATTGACAACCTACAAATTCTCTGATGATTGATTTCCACTGTCAAAAAAATCAAGACTCTCAGAACAGTCTTTAGAAGTCTTTAGAATTTGACCCTGATCTGCTGCTGTGGCCCGTCTCCTGAATACTAAACCCAGTTACTTGGAAATACAGTCTCCTGGTGACACCAAGAGCTCCTTTCACTGTTCCTCTGGGACTGCCACCCTGCCAGTCAGGCCAGATTTCCCATTCTTCAAACCTTGCTCAGCTGTTACTCTCTCATGTCCCCAATGCAGTAATCTCTTGTTAGAGGCACGTACCACTCCGTTTGAGCTCAGTATACTTTGTTCATGTTGCTTCTGAGGCCCAGCTCATTGATCACCTCTTTTTTGGCCTACATCTGTCTCTCCAGAGACATGACCCCTCCCCAACTCCCCAAGGTCACAGGGGACACATTTTATTCATTCATCTTTGAGCTTCCAGTTGATTTTTTCATTTGTTTTTTGTCTTTTTGAGACAGGGTCTCACTATGCAGTTCAGGCTGGCCTTGAGCTCACTTTGTAGCCCAGGATGGTCTCGAACTTGCAATGATCCTCATGCCTCAGCCTCCCAAGTACTGGGATTACAGGCGTGCGCCACTGTGCCCAACTGAGCCTCCGGTTGTTAACATGGAAGGGTGTGTGAAATTTGTAATGAGAAGTAAACATCTACTGACTACTTGCAGTGTGCCAGATATTTTACTCTATTAGCTCTCTCATCCTCAAAATAATCCTCAGAGGTAGGTCAAATTATGGTTCTTATTTTACAGCTGAGG
This sequence comes from Dinomys branickii, assembly GCA_004027595.1. Lineage (NCBI taxonomy): Eukaryota > Metazoa > Chordata > Mammalia > Rodentia > Dinomyidae > Dinomys > Dinomys branickii. Next base: position 69,525 of record PVLD010002214.1, read on the forward strand.
AAAGTGAGGCTCAAAGCAGTTGAATACTTTTCTGGAGTTGCATAGGAAGTGGAACCACCACACACATCACACCCCAGATTCAGTCACAAGGAGCTGTGGAAAACCACTGGTGTGTAAGCTCCATTCCACCACAGCTGGGCCACTGAGGGAATGTTCTGGGCCATAGTCAAAATCAAGACCTCTCAGAGCTGAGAACCCTGGTGAGAAAGAAGCATCACGAGGATTGTTTGTTAAATAGATGGGTCACTATACTTCTCTTCCAGAACATGTGGTTTGTGTAGCTTAGTACTAAAAACTAGACATTTATGGTATAACTTCTGGTGATTCTCATCTTGTGTTTTTCTTTATTCGTGAGACCTTCACACAGATCTATATCCCTAGTCCATTTTATTTATTTATTTATTGATGTTGTTGTTGTCATTTTGAGACAAATTCTCACTAAGTCACCAAGTTGCCTGAGCTGGGCTTGAACTTGTGATCCTCCGGCCTCAGCCTCCCAGAGTGCTGGGATTCCAGAAATGCACCACTGCACCTGACTTGTGATTGTCATCTTAATGGAAGTTTGGTAATCTACTAGAGAGCAAGATTGAAAGTCATTTAAGTAGGACTTTAGATATTAATCTTCAGGGTATGATTTTTAAAAATACAGTGAATGTTTAAATTAAAAGCATTTTATTATAGATGATGACACATTGCCATGAATCCTCCTCAAAAAGCCACCCCGCACTTTGAACACATTTACCCCATCACTCTTTTCTGCTTTCTAAAGCAGTTCTGGAAGTCCTCTTTCATAGGTGTCTTTAGTTGTACTTGTGGCCACCTTGATGTCCTGATGGATTCAAAATGTTTAACTTTCATAATTGTTTTGACTTTGAGAAGGAGCCAGAAGTCACAGGCTGTCAGATGCAGTAAGTGAAGTGGACCAAGGCACACTGTAATGTTTTCAGGAGGCTGCCTTTCCACTGGGTGGCACTAAGCAGCGTTCACTGTATTTTTGACCACTGCTTGTAAAGATACTCCCGAGAGGACTTCCAGGACTGCTTCAGCAAGTGGCAAGAACAATGAATGCGTCTGAAGTGAGGGGAAGTGTTTTGAGGGGAATTACTGGTGACATGTTTTTTAGTGCAATACATTTTATAAAACATTGAAATATTCACTGCACATTTGGAGGGGACCTCGCACCCTGTCAGTGTGGGTGGGGAGACAGTGGGGGTGATTCGGGGCTGTGTGCTCATGTGGATGAACCTACGGACCATGAGCTACACAGTGAGCCCCCCTAAGCTAGAATAGCTGGCCGTACCACATAAGTATGTAGCTGTAATGTGCTTCCTGTTAGTGCCCACAGTCAAACCCCAACATTTTGCCAGGAACAGTCTACATACTTTGGCACTGGACTGGAGGAGTGGCCTTGTCCCTTCTTACAGGTGGACAAGGATGATGCAGGCACCAGGCAAGCTCTGGGTGAGGCATCCCCACCTCCCGGGGGTCTCTTGAGCTTTACCCTGCCCGGGCCCCCCATGATGAAGCAGATAATGAAGCCAGAGTCCTGTCACTGCCTTCATCTCCTTAAACAGATTCACTGATTGCTTAACGAAAGGCTGGCCCTGTGCCTGCCCTTGCCTCCCAAAGGTCCGACTGCAAGCTCCTTTTGAGGGTTGCTTGCCTTATCACTGGCTCCCTGAAATCTGGCCAGCTGGTTTCTGAGTGATTTCACAGTCATGATTTGATCAGCCCTGCTTTATGCTTTCTGACTGCTGTGTCGGCTGACCTTTCCCAAGATTCAGCAGGAAGTGCCGCTCTTCCACATGCAAGGCATACAGACTGAATTCAGGAAAGGCTCTCCTTTGCCTCTCTTTTCTTTCCCCCTTCCTTGTCCCAAGAGAAGCCCTGAATCTATTTATGGACAACATTTAGGTTCTAGAACTCAGGCTGCCAGAAGAATCTTCCTAATGGGAAATCTGACGGGGCCTCCCACTGACAGCGAAGACCACCCCATCTGCAGCGAGGGACGGGTGACACTCCCAGCCCAGATGTAAAGAAATGTAGCAGATTGTGGCTTGATGTATATTCATCGCTTATTTAATATTTGAGCATCTTTTTCTAAAGATATTTCTATTGAACTCACTTGTGGTGTAACCATCTGGAAAGTATCAGGCCTCGCCCACTGAGGTAAACCCCTATTGCGTCTTTCTCCCTTTTATGTGAGCCCAGTGGGCATAGAGTGTGTATCTCCATGTTTAGCACAGTCCCTTGCCAAAGCAGCTCTCAAACATATGACACTCTCTAAATAAATCATGTTGTATAGGCCATTAGCCACCCTTCCAAATCGAAGCTAACAGAAAATTTCAATGGGGCTCTGAGGAACCTCCACGACTTCTTGATGTGAGGTCCTCTTTACATTCTAAAGCAACGGATTAGGATTTTAAGAGAAAGCAAGCTATGTAAAAGCTCACTTGTTGGGCTAAGAGGATAGCTCAGTGGTGAAGCAAGTTCTTAGCATGTGTAAGGCCCTAGCTTCAATCCAGCATCCCTCTGAAACCAACAAAAAAACCCTAAACAAATTAAAAAACTCCACACTCCAAACAAACAACACAAAGAAAGAAAATGAATCCAACTCATTTGTGTTCTTATGATCAGGTTTTAAATTGGGCTTTGAAAGTGTTTACAAAATTAATTTCCATTCTCTGAGTGTTCCTAGATTGCCGGTGCAAGTCAGAATCTCAGGTGTGGTCTAGTTGACCATGAAAAATGGATCTTTGTTGCAGAGAAGGCAAAAGTAGATAACATCTATTAACTCAAACTTGTGGGAAGCTTCTCCCACGTAGGGTGGTTGTGAGAGAGACCCCCTCACCTTTCCCACAGGAGCTCTGCCCGGCACATCACAGTCACCTTAGGGAGAGAGGATGTAGTGCATTATGCTGTGTCTTAGAAATAACAAGTGTCAGGCTATTGCATTACCCATTTGTTTGGCGATAAAACTCATTTCCCCTTGTGCTTGATAGGTGTTGCATAGAGGTATTGAAAAAGTATTTAAGTAAATGTTCAGGTTTACAATGGAAAGGATTTCATATAGGACACATAATATATAGGATTATTTTAGAATATTCACCCAAAGAATCAAATGCGGAAGAGTGTGGGAGATCTATCCACACACTAGGGACCCAAAGAATCCAGCTGAGGGCCTGGATCCAATGGCAATGTCCTGCATAGTCCAGCTAAAGACGCAGAGCCCATAGCAATGTCCTCCACGAGTCCAGCCAGAGGCTTAGATCCCACAACGATGTCTCATGCAAGTCTATATCAAGGATCGGCACTGAGAAGACCCAAAGGTCAGTGGTGGAAGCTGGAAAGTCTGCACCAGCAGGGTGAAGGATCTTTGCCAGAAGGCTGAGGGATCTGCACTGGAGCCAGGAAACAATGCTCAAAGTAAGGACCAGAGGTCCCCCAAAGTGAACCACAGCCATCGTCAGCAACAGTGAGGTCCCCAGCTCCTCTGATGGTGAGGACAGCTGAGTTCATATCAGAAAAGCCAGCCACAACAAGCTTCTTCAGGAGAGTCAACAGTCCCTCCCCTTCCTCTCCAGTTCTCCTCTGACACTGCCTGCAATAGACCTGAGTGGGCCTCCCACACCCAGCACCACACTGGGTCAGTTCACCTGGGTGTTACAAGTTGACCACCAGCTGTCAGTCCAGCACAGTAAATAAGACAAAAGTGAGATTAAGTTAGGAAAGAGGAAAGGAGATGAACTGGTGTGCAGAAGAAGCAGTTATGAAGTAGTTTGATCTCACAAGAACGATCTTCTTTGCAGGATTCTCTTGCCTTTCCACAGCGTGGCCTTGAACTTCAAAGGAAAAGCCTCCCATGAGGATAAGAGACAGGTTTGCCTCCTCAGAGCCCCCAGCAGGACAGGATCAATGCACAAAGTTGTCAGGCAACACTCTGCACTTCCATCTTTCAGAAGGGCTTTGCCACTATGTCTCTCCTGGTCCCTGTAGGAGGCCCCTTCTGTGCGGTCGTGTGGTCATCGTTTCTGACACGTATCAGCAGACTGCTCTTCTTCAGGCCATTTGGCAATTGATCTGGTATGGAGGTTGTCAGCAATCTATCATGCAACCTAAGATCATAGGCAAAACCATTTTGTGGGTATAAAGACCGAAACAATGGTAAAAACTACATGTGATATTATATCATCTGTGTATCATCTGTAAATTCGGGGGCTGAATTCTGCTGGTTTTCTTGTTGTCCTTAAGATAATTAGATACACTTACTGACAAAGTACTGTCCTATCACAGATCTTCGATATTTCTAAATACTGAAATAAAATAACTTTTCCTAACAGAGAAGTGACCCAGGTGAGAATGCGAGATGCATTTCTCATGGTTTTTAACAAGAAGAGCATTTGTTGAGTGCCTGTGTAGAGAGAGGTGTGAGCTAGACTTATTCCTGCTCTGAAGGGCCCAGACACCATTGGGTGACTAACAAGTCTGCAAGTCGTGACTTCACAGGGGCAGGGTGAGGAAGCCCCTGTGGCAGAAAGTGCTGGAGCAGAGGTTTGTGCAAATATGTGGGAGGTCCACAAACAAGTGGCCAAATCCGCCTGAGAAGGAACCAGGAATAATGAAAGACAAGGCTTGAAATGCTTAGTCCTGCAACCCTGGTGTACGTGCTTATGAATTTTTTTTAAAACTGGGAATTAAACTCATGATCTTGTGCTTGCCAGGCAAGCGCTGCGCCACTGAGCTATATCCCTGGCCCCTGTACATGCATATGAGTTCCAGAAGTTTTTAAATTGTTTTGGGGGATTTTCTCACACACTGTCATAACATCGACAGAGAAAATTTCACTTTTTCCTTTAGAATTTTTATAGCTCTTCTTTCTTTCTTTCGGTCTTACTGTGTTAGTGAATACTTCTAATACAACAAGCAATATCTTTGTCTTCCTCCCAATCTTAGGGGAAAAGTTTCTGTTTTCTAACTATTATACACAATGTTAGCTCATAAGCTTTTTGTAAATGAAGTTTTTCAAGTTGAGGGGAGTTTCCCTCTATTCCTAGTTTCCTGAGTTTTTTTTTTTTTTTTTTTTTTGGTCATGAATGGGTGTTGGATTTTATCAAATGCTTTTTATGCATCTATTGATATAATCATGATTTTTTTGTTGTTCTTTAGCCTGTTGATGTGGTTACATCATTGGTTGATTTTTGCTTATTGAACAAGCCTTGCACATCTGGGATAAACCCCACTTAATGATAGCATAGAATTCTTTTCAAATGTTCAGTTTGGTTGCTAATTTTTTTTGTAGTCCTAGTGATTGAACCCAGGGCTTTGAGCCCAGGGTTTTCACCATTAAATTATATATCCAGCCCTAGTCTGCTAATACCTTATTGAAGAGTTTGCATCTATGTTCATGAGAGATATACTGGTAGGTTGTTTTTCCTTTACTATGATGTCCTTGTCTGGTTTGAGTATTAGAATAACGCTGGCCTTATCGAATGAGTGAGGAAGCATTTCCTCTGCTTCTATGTTCTACTTCTTCTAGACTACAGTGCATTGAGATCACTTCTTGCACAACTATTTGGTAGAATTCACTAATGACCCCATATGGGCTTGGTGCCTTCCTTCTTGGAACATTATTAGTTATTGATTCAATGTCTCTAATAGGTATAGGCCCATGCAGATTATTTATTTCACCTATGTGAGTGTTGTTAGTTTGTATCTTTCAAGAATTTGTCCTTTTCATTGAAGTTACCAATTTGTGGACCTACAGTTGTTTGTAGTATTCCTTGATTGTCCTTTAAATGTCTGTGGGTTCAGCAGGGATCATTCCTTTCATTTTTGACATTTGTAACTTGTGTCCTCTTTTTTCCTTGGTCAGCCTGAGTAGGACTTCGTCGGTTTAACTGATTCTTTTTCAAAGCCCCAGCCTTTGTGTTTATTGTTTCTGCATTGTTTTTCTGCTTTGAATGTTGACCTTGCTCTACTTTTTATTTTCTTTGCTTTAGGCTTAAACTGCTCTTTTTTCTAGTTTCCTAAGAGAAGAGGCTTCCTGACACTGCAGCCAGGTGTGCTAGTCGGGATTCTCGAGAAGGTGATACCAAGATGGAAGGAAACAGCTTTCTTTGGAGAAACCTCTGTGAGAGGAATGGGGAAGGCCCACTGGGAACTCCGGGGAAGTGGTCGAGCCATTATACAAGGCTTCTTGGGAGGAAAAGAAGAAAGGGAAAGAAAGTTGGCTTGGGGCAGTGGTGTCAGGGGGTCACCTAGCACAAGATGGCTGTCAGAGAGTCCAGGGTCTCCTAGGAGAAGGGCTGCAGGGCTCTGTCAATGGTGGATGTATCCCTTGGAAAGCATGGTCTTAATGTGAATGCAGAAATGATTCCAGAGCACAGCAACTGGGGCCTTTGATCAGTCGCACAGCCTCAGTGTGGGATGTCTGGGAGGCACATGTCCATGGCCACCATTCCAGGTCTTGAAAGAAGGAGAGGAGGAGGCAGAGGTCTTTATAGGTGGGACAGAACTCAGCATGTTTGAAACAAGGAAACCTGTTGGTGATAGATCGGGCTAAGTGATAGGAGGGACAAGGGATTTTTGTGAGGCAGGCATGGGATAGTAGCTCCAGGGCCAGGAACTGGTGAAGGTCCTTATGGGTCATGGTGAAGAATTTGGATTTTACCCTGAAGAGGCTACTGAGGAGTTTCAAGTGAGTGAAAGGATTAGACTAGATTCAAGGCAGAGGTTCTGGAAGATTGAGTAGGGAGAGAGGAGGCAGATGAGACATTGTATAGAGGAGAAAATGGCCTTCATCTAATGAGAGATGCTAAAAGTCCACAGTAGCACACAGCGACGCAGCTGGATCAGACTCAGGATTTCATAAGGAGCTAGGGCTGACATGGCATGGAGCAGGAGAAGTACTAAATGAGCCCCAGACATTTATGTATGGGGATTTAGAGGACCCAGGGGAGTGGGGGAGGGATGCACAAAGGGAATTATAAGCAGGGAAGCAGGGATGGGGGAGGAATTAGGAGTTTGGTCGGCTGGGGAAGTGGAGTCCCTTCTCTGTCCCTGGAATTTGTATACTTGGGTCTGGGACTCAGAGTCACTGCCTGGGCCACATGTAAGGAACCTGGAGAGCCATGGAGCATGGTGCACTCTGAGCCCTTTGCTATGTCTGTGTTCACCCCATCACAGGGTGCAGCTTTAGAAGCACAGGTGGCCAAATTCTGAACTCCATGGAGCCCCACAGTGGAGATGAATGGAAGAAGAGGGACCTGGTCAGGAGACTGAGGAATGGTTATTCAATGAGAGAACTGAAAGAGGGGCGCTCTCACAGTGGAGGGAGGGGAGGACTCTGAGCAGAATGTAGGGAACAGTGTCAGCTGCAGCTACAGAGAGCCAGGCATGGTGCTGCATGTCTGTAATCCCAGCATTCTGGAAGGCTGAGGCAGGAGGATGGTGTTATGGTTGATACATTGTGTCAACTTGGGGAGTCTAGAGGTTTGGCTGAGTGACTGAGGAGGAAGCCAAGGTGCTTACTTTGTACACATCCTGAGCCTATGGAAGAGGAGGGCATGGAGACTGTGTGAGAGCTACACACCCCCTGGGTGGGGGTAGCCTGTTTACAATGTAAGGGAAGGAGGTTGCTTGCAGCCATTCCTCCCTTTTGCTGGTTGTTTTTGCTGCGCTCTGCTGCCCTGAATAGTTTGCTCTCTGCCATGTGCCACTCTGCCTCAGAACCAGCCAAGTATGGACTGAAACCTCCATGAACTGTAAGCTAAATAAACCTTTCCTTCCTTCATTTTTGGTGTTGGGTATTTTCTCTCAGCAATGAGAAAAAAGTAACCAAGACATAGTATGGTTGAGCCCAGCCTGGGCAACTTAGTGAGAACTTGCCTCAAAAAAATGAAAAGGGCTGAGGATACAGCTTAGTGTGAAGTCCCTGGGTTTGATTCCCAATAACTCTCCAGTATCCAAAAAAGCTCCTACAAGGAAGCCCTAACCCTCAGAACCTCAGAATACTGTAGATGTCAGTAAATTAAGATGAGGTCATACTAGAGTAGGGTGTGCTCCTAGTCGAATATGCTGCTATCCTTTATGGAGAAGAACAGGCAGGCAAAGAGGGAAGAATTACACGGGCCAGTGGGGGCAGATGCCAGAATTGTGCAGCTAGAAGCTGAGGAGAGCACCAGGATTGCTGGCAAGCACAGGAGGGAAGAAAAAGGTGGGGAACGGATCACTGTCTAGATCCTTTGGGGAAAGCATGTCCCTGCTGATGCTGTAATGGCAGACTTCCAACCTCTTAAACAGTGACAGGATTCTCTTATGTCATTTTAAGCCATCCAGTTTGTGGCACTCTGCCATAGCACCTAGAGGAAACTAATGTGTAAAGTTGAGGAGCCATCATCTTGCCACAAACACAGGCAAGTGATCCTTTTAAACAGAAGGAAGCAGAGTAGGGCAGTGGGAAAATATTTATGTAGAGATGAGGAGAAACAGTGGGCAATAGAGTTGGCAGTGAAGAAGGTAGAAGGAAGTCACATTTTAGTCACCACCTACATGATCCACTACCGCATGATAAATCACTTCAAGACTTAGCACCTGAAAATACCACTTCTAACCTCACAGTTTATTTCTAGGAGTCAGACTCTGGGAGTATCTACACTGGGTGGTTGTAGCTCAGAATTTCTCATGAGGTTGGAATTAAGGTATCAGGCAGGGAGCCAACAATTTGAAGATCTGCCTGGGGTTTGGATCCACTCCTACTATAGCTCATGCATCTAGGGCTTGCCCCCTCATCTGGAGCAGTAGTGGTGAACCTATGGTATGTGTGCCAATCTGGCTGTTTGTTTATAAAAGCTCTAAAAGATTCATCATCATGGATCTGGAGTGTCTTCACCATATCCCGCCCCCCACAAGCGAGTGAGCAAAGAGAGATCCCAAGGTAGAAATCTCAATGTCTTTTTTGCCCTAAGCTTGATAGCCATGCATCATCACTTTTATCGTATTCTACTGCCACACAGACCAGCATCAGTGCAGTAGGAGGCTACTTGAGGCTCTGAATACTAGGGAGCCAGGACCAGGAGGATCTGTGCTGGAGGCTGCTCCCACACCACCTATACTGCTGACCTCCCGCCTCCATGTTGGTGGCACATTTGCCCCTGCTTTGTGAGCATCAGAGCTCCAGAGTGAAGGTATTTTCTGGCTGTCCTTTTTTGGATACCCTGTGAGCATCTCTAGTTTCAGTTACCCCTGAAACTGCTCACTTTGTTCTGTTTCCAAGCCAGATTGTTTCTCTAATAATATCTGAGGAGCCCCACCAGTGACCCAAACATCAGGCTAGACCTTGGGATCGTGTGTGATTACTCTCCTTCACCATCTCTCCCATCCAAACCATTACAAGTTCTGTCAACTTTCTAAATATTTCTGAAATCTGTTGTCTCTTCTCTATACTCATTTTCGCAGCCTTTTAAAATGAAACTTAGCATCTGTCACTTGGATCACTGCAATAGACTCCAAATTATTGGGCCAACATATAGCTATCTTGGATCCAAGAACTGTGAAGTATCTGAGATTTTATCGCATTTGCAAATTGAAAAGTCATCCTGCGAGCTATCAGCTTTCTGGGTTACAGGGAACTTCTGGTCTACCATGCACAAATTTTACATTCTCGTCAGTTCCTCTTATACCTTGAGTCCCCCAGAAGCAACATGCAGTGACCCAGATGGATGCCACACGTGTATGTAGTGAGGTTCTGCTTCAGTCAAGAAACCCCAAGCATAGGGAACCTGAATCTTTTACGTGGGTCGCAAGCAAAGCTGCCTGCCCTATGCTTCAGGGGCTTGTCTCCTGTCTTTCAAGGATAACTGCTATATGAATATCTTTGAAGAAATAATGCAGAACAAAAGCTGATTTAGTACCTCACTTACCAGATATGAAGAAAAGTGAGAAACTCAGAGAGAGTTGCCTCTGCACAACAGCCAAAAGCCAAAGCAGGCCACTAATAATGGCTTTCCATACCTATTGGTTAAGGTATGGAAAGTTCTTTGTGTGGCACTGCCCTCTCTGTTGGTCTCATAGCTCACACTCCCTGCCCTACATAGAAATCTGAAATAACAGGAAGCCCCTGTGTTCATTCTGGCCTCCAGGTTTTTGTTCCACTCATCTTTGCTTGAATTTCCCTCTTCCTTTCCTAGAAATTATTCATTTTGTGCTCTGTGATGCTGCTCCCTTTTGAGGCTCACACATATTCTGGGGGTTGGTGGGTTTGTCTTTGGGGATATGAACCTAACAATCCTTAGTCTTTATTGGATTAATATTTACCACTTGCAGGTGTTTCCTTTTTTCTTTACATAGATCTATCTTTTATGTGGTGAAGGCACATCATATTTCAGGGAAATTAGATCTTCTGTGGCAGGGCCAGGGAAAGACCTAATTTCTATTCTGACTCCTGGTTCTAATTTGCTTTTTGTCTGTGCTGTTTCCCCAGCAGGACTGGAGGAGCTCAGTTCAGAGCTCTGTGTCTGATCATCTTCACTGTACCAAAGTCAAAGTTGATTAACCAAGTTGTCATCCATACCATACCTTTGTACATGTCTACCTGGAATAGTGGCCCAGGACATAATTGATTAATACCATGGTTTAAGTGGATCTGCTGAAAGTTCATGTTTTGGGAAATGAATCCTTCAGTGCAGCAATGAGGGAGATGAGGCCCAGTGGGAGGAATTTGGGCCATGGTGTTGGGGCCCTTATGAATAAATTAAGAGTTTTTCCACCATGAGTTGAAGCAGCATGAGACCCCTACAAAATCTGGGCAGACTTTTTTCTTTATAAGCTACCCAGTTCCAAGTATTCCATAGTAGCAACAGAAAATGTAGTAAGATACTATCTATTCCTACTTTTCTTCCCCTCTAGACCTGAATAGAATGTGTTGTGAGAACAACATAGCTTGGGATGAGACAGCTTTCGGAAAGGCTATGAAAAACTGCTATTCATTCCAGAAATAAGCTCTGGTGGTCATTTGATCATATTTTGAGGATCAATAGTTTCAAAAGAACTGTAAAGAATGCTGACTTCATCTAACTCTTCTTGTATTACTTTGGTTTTGTTCTATCTTTGTTACCTTGAAATGAATCAACATCAGCCACGACCCGGCTCTGAGTGAAGAGAACCAACAGGGAGAAATAACATAAAGATCATAATGCATGGGTGTGGTGGGAGTCAACCTTTTTGACACCAGGGACTGGTTTTAGGAAAAACAATTTTTCTGTAGACTGGGGTAGCAAGGGAGTTCATTTTCTTATTTTCTTAGTATGTTTGTGGTACAAAAATTTACATTCCCCAGCGTTAGCATCACTGCCTCAGCTCTACCTCTGATCATCAGCTATTCGATTCTCATAAGAAGCATACAACCTAGATCCCTTAGTGTGTATCTCACTATAGGGTTCATGCTTCTAATGAGAATCTAATGCCACTGCTGACCTGACAAGGATGTAATTCTGTCAGTACTGTGAGTGATAGGGAGCTTCTGTGAATACAGATGAAGCATTCGTTATGGCTTATGTCTAGATTTACCTCAAAGCCTCATGTGCTCATAGGTGAGAGTTTTGGAAAGTGACTGGATCTAGGGTGTGTGATTCTGGGATTAGGGTTTGTAATTACTAAATTAGTCTCCTAATTGGTCCAGCATAGTTCTGGGTGTGGATAATGGAAAGACCCACTCTAGATGTGAGAAGAACCACCCCAAAGAAGGAAAATCTAGATGGACACAAACACAAAGAAAGAGAAAGAAGGGAGGCCTGCGGCTGCTGCCGCCACCTTCTGCTCCCCTGTCTCTTGCTTGCTTGCCATGGACTTTTGGCTCTGTGATGCCCCTTTGCCTAGCTACCCTGCCTTGGAGCCAGAAAGCTATCAACTGAAATGTCTACAAGCTGTGAGCCAAAGTAAACCTTTCCTCCTTTAATTCTGGGTGTCAGGCATATTGCCCCAGCAATGAGAAAAGTAACCCAAACATTATGCTCATGTGCTCCCTGTTTATCTTCCATTGTGTGCCCAAGTTCCTAACACACTGAGGACCAGTACTGGTTGGGGACCCCTGCATTGGCCATTTGAGGCATCCTATTGTGAGAGTGAAATTAAAAAGGCAGAAAACTCCCACTTGGCATTTTCTTTTCTTTATGTGTCACCTTTTAAGGTATATGTCCAGATGGCAATGACTCTTACTGGGGACTCTTGATAAGACCTATACAGTTGACCCCCTGGTCACTTTGTTTATGGAACATAATTCTGCCCCGCTTCTCACCTCACAGAGCTCTTCTTCATTGCCTTTTGCACCCCAAGCACCAGCTACAGTGTTTGGAACATTCTGAATGGCTGAAAAATATTTGGTCAATTAATGATATGGGGGTGGAGAGTAATGGAGAGATTCCTCCTGTGCTTGCAGCTGGAATTATAATATGTAGCCCCTGGGCTGTGAACCGCTACATCCCATCGTGTCTGATGATCAGAGGTAGAGCTGAGGCAGTGTTGCTAGCACTGGGAGACTGTGGATCAGGTGTGTTAGTCCACTTTCCATCACTATAATACATACCTGAGACAATCAACTGGTGAAGAGAAAAGCTTTATTTTGGCTCACAGTTTGGGAGACTCTAGTCTATGACTGGTTGGTACCATTACATTGGGCCTGCGGCAAGGCAGCACATTGTGGCAGCAGTTCATGGTAGAGCAAAACCACTCACCTCTTTATCAGAGGACAACAAGAGAAAGAGAGGAAGGTGCTAGCACCCCATGACCCCCTTTAAGGGCACACCCCAATTATCTAATAACCTCCCCCTTAGCTCCACCTCTTAAGGTCCCAATGCTGCCAATAGTGACCCACTGAGATCAAGCCTTTACCACATTGGCCTTCAGGACACACTTTAGATCCAAACTATAGCAACAAGAAAATAGAGAATTCTGGAGAGAGCAACTTGGGCTACCTTTCACTTGTTCTTGTTGTTCCTGCTACCAAGACTTTAGTAGACCACGCTGCAGACCTCCTTAGCTTTTAATACATTTCTTTCTTTGTGCTTAAGTTAGCTCTAGGATGTTAGTCCACAATAACACAGGAAGTCTAAGAGAACTGAGCCATTCACTACCAGCAGTGATGGAGCAAAGACAATCTGTGTCCCAAGGGAAATCTGCAGTGAGGTAGCCACAACCCACCTCTTTCTCTCCCACCAGTCTGAACTCAGAAGTGTGTTCTGACAGTGATACATGGCCATGGGCCTAGCATACTGGTTTGAGGGGAGCATGCAATAGTTCAACAATGTAACACTATTTTCCAGAAAGATCTTTGATAATGTTGCACAGGAAATATCATGGAGCCCATGTTAGAGTCCTAAAAGAATGGTCTCAAGGGAAATTGCTTTATTCTACTACCTCAAAGTAGAGGCAAATAAATACAAGTGCACATCACCATAGCTCCACAGAGGCACAAGGACAGAGTATAGCATGGTTAGAACAGAAAACTGGAACAACAAGCTGCAAAACGATGCCTGCAGACTGTGGCCCTTCCAGCCAGTGAGGTCTCTGCAGAGAATACTGTAAGTGCAGGAAAAGCGCTATGTTTTGTGTCATTAAGAAGTGACTCTAAGAGATACAGCTGATGATGTTTTGCTATTTCAGTTCTGAACTTTGAGTATTCACAGGATGATTCATAATTTTCTGCAGTTCATATTAAATCTGCCATTAAAAGGCAGCAGCGGTGGTTAACACAGTGGTGGTGAACACAAAATATTCAAATGACAAAAGGTAGTTCCAGACAGAGCCAGGACCCAGGCATTTCTCCTACTTACTTACTTCATATTTCACCATTACTAATGAGAAGCTGTGACAGTGGCTGGTTGCTAAACCACTCTGCAGGCTCAAGGACTCGCAAAAGCTCAGACTTCTTCTTCCACCCTGACTGCTGTGGGTGCTGCTCTAGCTGCACGCGTCCCACACCACTGTTCATCCTTCCCTCTCAGGTCTGGACTTCAGGAACAGTTCCTGTCTGGGACATCCTGTTCTCAGGCGGAGGGCAGAACCAAAGTGATTTCCTGCTCACAGCAATAGCCCCACTTTCTACTTTCATTTCATTGGCCTAAACAAGTCACATGGCTACACCCAACTTCAATGGGGCAGAAGGTTCATCCTCCCAGGGGCAGATTCCTAGGGTTTGGTTGAGTCAGGAGGAGAGGGTATATTTTGACAGTAATACAATATAGCAGAGATAAGGCTGCATTTCCAGAACCTCATCTTCTATTTATGGGGGTCTAACCTTTGTGTATATGTTTAAGTTAGTTGTAAGGAAATAGCTCACAATCTCAGTTCAAACCTTGGGCTCGATCATTTCTAATGATTTCTTTTGTGACTCTCACAGTTTTGGGCATTATAGGATGCTCTCTCTCAGGCATTAGCCAAACCATACCGTGGGTCTCATAAATCCCAACCGGCAGCAGCAGGCAGGATTCTGAAAGAGGGAAAACGATTTCAGTGATGTATAAGTGTGGCCCACACTCTGCCCGTGGTGGAATGACCTGGAAGGTAGGGGAACGTGCAGATTTTGGGGCTCTACCTCCATAGTGCTTGCACTCCCGTCAGAACGCATGTCAGTAGCGGTGCTGCTAGAGGCAGGGCCTGTGCGCCTTTGCATCTCTGTGCCAGGAGTCCAGTGAGGGTTTGGGGTTTCCTGGCCGGCCTGGAAGAAGAAAGTACTTTCTATGGAGTGGTTTCTAATGAGGGCCTCTATCCTGCCCTCAAATACGTTTTAGTTTTCATACTTTACTATTTTTCTTGTAAATCAGCATCTGTGAATCATTTTATTTGTCTATTTTTAGAAACAAAATGTGACTACATCGAACAATGTTCTCATTAAAGAATTTTCTTACAATAGTAACAATTGTTGTAAAACATATATTTTTAACTATTTTTCCTCAACAATGGACATTTGGAAGCAAATCTGGGATGAAAATGTAAGTTTCTAAGCCTGATTTTTCTTTGTGTCTGTGTGAGGTTGTATTTGATTAAACTGAGCTCTAGGATGTAAAAGGTTATATTCTGACTGGGCTCGGCCTCGGATTTTTCAGGGTTGTTTTAAGAGAAAGCCCACAGAGTCCCAGGCAAGATGGTTTAGTTTTAGAGTTCTGTTGCAAGGACCTCTGCAGCTGCCTGGGTCATTAAATCCAGTACATTTCTGCTTTCAACTAAGCGTTTCCTGGCCTTGCACTGTGCGACTGGGCCTGGCCTAGCAGCCTGGTGATATTTGCTGCCAGCTTACTTCAGGATGGCTCCAACCCTTCCCTGTGTGAGTTCAGCAACGAGAGAAAGGGGTCCTTCCGGTGGGGCACATCAACCTTCCCTCAGAGCCCAGTTAGCAGAGCCTCCTTGGGCTGCTCTGCGCTGCTTTCCCAGGGCTCTGGTGCCATTGCTGTCTTCTGGGAAGGGGAAGCTATGTTCAGATGCCTTCAGCTCTGTTCTGCTATCCAACACCACCTCAATGGGAAGAGCCTTCTCAATGCTAAGCATTAAAATCTCAAGTGCCATTTTCAAGTTATGTCTGTCTTTTTGTAGTGGTGTCTGTAGCCAGAGGAGGAGGAGACAGTTTACTGCAAAGTTCAGTAGAGTGGAAGGAAGAAAGGAAAGGAGCGAGGGAGAGAAAGAAAGAAGGTGGAGGAGGGGTTAGCAGTACGGTGGGAAGGAAGAAAACAGAGACACAGAAGGGGGAAGGAAGGGAGGAAGGAGGAAGCAAGAAGAGCAGGAAGGGCAAGGAAAAGGGCCAGAGCAGTGAAACAAGGGAGGGAGAAAGAATGGGACGGAGAGAGGTATCCCTGCCTTTGCTGTCCTTACCTGCCCCACTGTGCCTGCCAGCACAATCCAAACCTTCACACTCTGCTGTCTCTCCAATGCTTGGCTCGCTTTCCTGCGGCTCCTAAATTGTGAAAGTTGAAAGCAGTAAGATCCGTGTCACAAGATGAAAACCATCGTGCCCAAGGAACTTCTGGGTCTCCAGGAGGTTGGCACTGAAGGGACAGAGGGCGGCGTGAAGTCTAACCCCCGCTGTGGTTGTCATGAAGCTGTCGTGAGCTGGCTCCCTGGAGGGGACAGGCTGCTTTTGTCCTGACCACACAGCAGCGGCTCGTTAGCCTGGCATCCGGCAAACCAGGCGCATGGCAGAGTCACTGTGCCAGCGCAATGTGCTGGATTACACACAGCTAATGAAGAATTCATTTAGTTTCTTGGTATTAGAATGTTTCAATACTGCCTTATAAAAATAGTCCAGTCTCGTACTCGGCAGAGCATTAGTGCAGAAAAAGCTGTGAGGGTTCTGCTGCCAGTTCTCGTGCATTCCTAGTACTGTCTGTAATTTCTAAAGACTGGTAAGTAGACATGGCACTTTACAAATACACAAAGACAAAGGCCTGGCCTTTGGTCAGAAAAACACAACCCACATGAAAATAATCCAAGCAGAAGCAGTAATAGACAGATGGGGGGGGTGCTGGGCTTCGGAAAGCTGAGTTGAAAGCACTTCTGTTTTTGTTTGTGTTGTGAAATGGGGGTGATAGGGAGGGAGGGGGCAGATGGTTCTGAGGTTCGCTCTGTGCTTCATCTTTCCAAACTCCTGGTCTCGGGAGGTCTCAAAAGCCAAGCTGTTCGGATACATTCCTCTCTGTGCAAAGAAACCGCTTCCTAAGGCAGACCCCTCTTCTCCAATAGCTTTGTGGCTGACCTCAGCTCCCCAGACAAGTGTAGGCTTAAATGAGATCACTGCTTGCGAAAGCAGATGCCTGCCCTGAAGGAAAGCTGGGACGGAGCCACAGAGAGCATACCTCTTCTGTTGGGAGGGGACCACACCTGAAGTCACACCCCTGATCCCCTGTCCACTGGCCTTCGTCAGACAGCTCCCCTGACTGAAGCAAGTAAATGTCAGGCAAGGCACTTCTAGAGGCAGGCCAGCTACTTGGCACTGTGGCACAGTTCATCCAAGACACATTTTTATGAAAACCTCAAGTTATAACCCACATATGGTGGCAGATCATTATCCTAAGACTCTAAATTGAAACAGTTATATAGTTGGAGGTGGATCTATCATAATCTGGAAAACTTTTTTTTACTGGTCCATTTTAACAAGTGTAGGGAGGAAATAAAACTCAAAAAGCATAAACTGTTTTATGTTTTGAATTGGACTTGGATAAAAATGGAAATGCTCCAAAATAAAGGAATACTGGCAAGAGAGGAAGGAAAGATACAGAGAGAAATAAAGGGGAAAAATGTGGAAATGAAGTGGGTCTGGCCCTGCTTTTACATTTCCTAATTTATTCAGTGAAAAAGGCAGTATACAAAACTGTACAGAGATATAATCCTGAGAGAGACAGAGAGAGAGAGAGAGAGAGGGAGAGACAGAGTGAGACAGATATAGACACAGACAGACAGACAGACAGACAGAGGTAA
Organism: Dinomys branickii; assembly: GCA_004027595.1. Classification (NCBI taxonomy): domain Eukaryota; kingdom Metazoa; phylum Chordata; class Mammalia; order Rodentia; family Dinomyidae; genus Dinomys; species Dinomys branickii. The sequence goes on from PVLD010002214.1 coordinate 86,985, forward strand.
ACAGCTAAAACAAAGTGGATTAAATGGAGTTCAGTGATTACCCCTGGGCATTAAGATTATTTTGTCTTGGGGCCTTTTTGTTTTCCAAACTGTCCATAATGACTATGCTTTTCTTTAACCAGTATCAGTAATATATTTTAAAATTCAGTTTCTGATTTCAAACACAATGGTCTTTACCCAGGAGTCTGAGCACAGGCCCGCTGAGGGATGCAGGTTCAGAGGGAGGGTTTCCGTGTGTGCGGGTGCACCCTCGGGCCCCAGGGCGCAGGGGCATGCTCACACACTCTCACCTTGATACACAGTTGGCAGGTAGATAAAGACTTCCAGCGCATGCATGTCTTTAACAGTTCCAAGGCCTGAGGCTATGTAACAGGGGATCATTCATTCTTTAGCGCTGATCTATTGCAAATGATTATTTACCATGACCATCAGCAGATGCCAGGTGCAAGGTCAATTCCAATTGTAAAGGATGTGTTTCTTTACACTTTGTGTGAACTGTACAATGTGAACGTGGCACAGAGGAAGTTTATATGCTACAGAGGAGGCCAGACTGATCTGGACAGTGGATTTCGACTGCACTGGTTACTTCAGGAGTCATGAACTCCAGATTCTGAGCCCTTCCAGGGCTGGGACAGCTGAAGCTGGGGGAGCAGGGGAGTTGTGCTGTGGGCATTTCATGTCCATCGCACCAGGTAGTTGGCTGCACAGTATCTCCTCTGCACACAAAGGTCTGTAGAACACCCTGCCTGCTGGTCTTTGGTCCTTTGGATCACTTTGCAGGCCAAAGGCAGCCCAGGGTTGGGCTGCAGATGGTAATCTTGGCCCGCTGCCTACAACTATTGACTCTGCTGTTCTATCTGAAAACTCTTAAATTAGAGTTTTATTAGGGTAAACAAGATCTTGTCCACAGAAAGGCAAGCGCCTGAATGAGGTTATAAACTAAGGAGTGGACCAACCTTAGCATAAGCCAGCTTAATCGCGTTGCTTCCTTTTAGCAACTTTGCAGCCCCGTGGGAAAGTGAACACATTGATGAGCTGAGTGTTGAGCAGGGTGGGAAGGGTGCAGCTCGAAAAGATCAAAGCAACAGGGAGTGCTTTGACCCTGGGGGGCCCCCTCCGTCCCCTGGGGCCTGCATCTTCCTCTGCCTCCCCCCCCCCAAGGATGCGCTCATCTCCCGAAGCACCAGCTGCACCAGCTCCCCTCCCCGCCTGCGCGCAGCTGTCCTGCCTGACCCTTCCCTCTGGGGCCTGGTCCTCTGGCTGGATGTGGGGTCCCACTCTGTCTTCAGCAACCTCACTTGAGTTCCTTCCCCTTTGTCACATCTCTTCTCTCTCTCTCAAATTTTTTACTTTATGTTTGCAATCCATAGTAAGTGCGTTCGTTGTGGGGAATCGGTACACATCCGTATCACATCTTCATCCTTTCTACCTCCCTTTCCCCTCCCCTCCCCTCTCCCACCGCTCCCCCACCCACAGAGCCCTTCCCACCTCCACTCTCTCTTGACGGCCTCCTCCAGTGCGCCCAGCTGGCTGAGCGGGCTGCCTGGCAGCGTCGCACTCACTGCCTGTCCCCCACACTTCACGAGCTCCTCTCAGCCTACTCCATCTCCCTCACGCTCTTTGCCCTGCGGGGAGACTGCTCTTTCCCAGGCACTGGTCGTACTGGGACAAAGCGCAGTGGAAGCTTCTGCCCTTGGCTTAGTCAGTTCCCTAAGCCCTTTATCCAGGGACCCTTTTCTGCTTTTTTATTTTTTCTCTTGGTTTCTTGGGGCTCAGTCTCCCTGCGTGACTCTGTCCGCACCCACTGTCTACGCGCCAGTGCCCTCAGATCTGCACTCAGCCCAGCCCACCCTCCTGAGCTGTTCATTCCCTGCCCAGCTGCCTACAGGATGGCTTGGGCCTCACGGACATGACAGGCGAGGGTCCCAAAGGAGGACCCATTCCACCTCTTGTACCCTGCAGCCCCATGCTTCATGTGGTGGGGACTTTGTATATTCAGTTTCCACGGACTCTTTGGCCCTTTCCTCCCGTTTAATGAACTGTTATTCATATTTGGACCTCAGGTTAGATGGCACTTCTGGAGAACCTTGCTTCATACCCCAGATCTGAGTCAGGTGCTTCTCTAATCTTACAAGCTTCTGCTTGTAATTCTTTATTAAAATGTCTGCCCTTTCCACTAAAATAGTTTCCTTTCGGCCTTGTACATCATAGCCCTAGGCCCAGCGTGATATTTGACACACAGGATGCTCAATAAAAATGGTTTATTGGAAAAAATAAAGCAGCCAGTGGACAGTACTCAGGTAGCCAAGGAAGTGCGGGGTGTGTGCAGAGGGCTCCGAAGTCTCCTTCTTTCCGGGTCTTCCCTGCCCCTGTTCGTATGACCAGGATCCAGTACTCCAGTGAGCACCTGTTACCCTAGCATTCAATTGCCCACAGGCTGTGACACCCTGTGACACCCTGTGACACCCTGTGTGTGTCTATCCTGGCTCTTTCCTCCACTGTCATAATTTATTTCCATGAGTAAATGCAGTTTTAGCTTTAACACCAACTCACACATAAGCTCTTGCACTTTTCTTTTTTAAGCTGAGGATGTCTTTATTGTATGTAAATATGAATTACTCAGCACAAATACTGTTTGTGTTGGTGTTTCCAAGTTAAGAGAAATACTCTCACCACGGGATAATTCTTAAAAGCAATTTGGTTTACGTCAGTTTTTGCTTTCCTCTTTCGAGTCTAACTTTACTAAAGAAAAATGTTCAACTCTGATACAGTGATTGGAGAACCCATTTCTAACTTTTTAAAGGCTCAATAGTTATTCTTTCTGTTTTGGCTAGTTAGAAAGATTTATAGGCCCTGATACATATTCTTTGATGCTTTAATTAATGCTTGTGGCTAAGTTATGGAAGAAAGAAAATATTTTAGTCAGTTTATAGGAATGAGTCATATGATTTTCCCAACTGAAGTCACAACACACAGCACGCTGCGCTATATAACATCTGTTTGTTTCTTTCACAAGGTTCAGTATGGGATTTCAACAGCGGATTCGAAAGTACCAGCACTCCACTCACCACCACGCTGGCAAAGGATCTGTCTTGGGCCCTTCTCCCTGGATCATACACGAGCAGCTATCTATAAGAGTCTGTCAGGCTCTGGCACTCTTTAAACCAATGATAGGGCAAGGGGCGTTTGTCTCTTTTGCCAAAGATAGGTGTTTCTTGTGAGAATAATAAGAGAAGTGTAAGGAAAATGCAGTGGGCAGTCTGTGACTGGGTGAACTACTTACCCCTGCTTGTAACTGTTAAGATTTGCTCGTGGCATCAGAGCCACTGCACAGCTTTTAGGACAGTGCCTCATGACTCTCCCTGATAAGCACAGTCTGTCAGCCCCAGTCTTGACCATGCTTTGCAGAATCCTTCTGCTTCCCATTCACCTCTTGTGCTCCCTTTGGAAGGGCTGGCTCTTAACCTGACCTGCTTTTCCTCTTCATGTCTCTCCGGTAGACAACTGTTGGGAAGCCAGGCAGAAGCTTGGTCAGTGGACCCATTTCTCTGTGTCGCCTCCAGCACTCTCAAGTCCAGATCCGAGCCATCTTGTTAGCTCCTTTGTGAAGGGGCACGTGAAGGGGGACACCCATGCCCTTTAACCTACCAAGGGGTCCCTCTTCCCGCAGGCCTCACACTGTGCTGAAGGTGTGTCCATATGTAAGTCAGTGCCTCTCGGTGGTGTTTGGGGCCAGTAGAATTAGTCCCACTGCAGAGCTTGCTGGACATGAATCTTCTCAGCTTGTTAAACATGCCGAGCCAGGATCGCCGTAAGGAGGGCCCTGGAAGCTGCGTTTTAACAGGCCAGCCCCACGATTGTCACCCAGCATGAGGAGCTCAGGCCTAGGCCACAGCTGTATGAGTGAGGCAGCAGCGATGAGCGACACTATGCTTTTCCCAGTTCTGGGGAGCCAAACACTGGTGGCAGGTTACAGGGTTCTCCAAGAACAGCCGGCAGCTCTTCCTTCGCTGTGACCAGAACATTTTCTGAGCTTAACAGCAAGGACTGAGCATAGTGTTTTACCAGCTGAGAAGTGTATCTCAAAGAGAGGCATCCGTTCTTCTCTTCCACTGCACCCTGCGCCCAAGGACATTTTGCAGTAACCAGTCTGAGGTTACTGGTTTTAAATGCTCAATTTTGCTTTGAATTGTCACTGCTGCCCAATGACATATTCTCCTCTTTGCTTTTGGTCCTTCACAGACCCCTGGCTTCCCAGCAATCTAGAAGAAACTCAGTTCTTTCCATGGGTTGGCTCTGCCCATAAACAAATATCAATTGAGCACTTCGTATGTGCAAGTTTTTTTCACCTCGCAGTACTGGAGATTGAACCCAGGGCCTTTCCGCTGAGCCACCTCCCCCCACCTTTTTTTAAAATTAAATTTTGAAGCAGACTCTTGCTAAATTGCCCAGGCTGGATCCAATTTGAGATCCTCCTGCTTCAGCCTCTCAGAGTTCTGGGATTACAGATATGTGGCACTGTGCCTGGCTGCAAGGAATCTTTAATTGTCTTCTCCGCAGGAAATCTTCTTGGCCACTGCTGTGGTTCCCTTGTGGCGTTTCTGTCTCAGTGACTTCCTGACAGACAGCAGGTGCCCAGCCACAGAGCCTCGGAGCCACAGCCTCTCCACAGGCTGTCCCAAAGCCTTGCAAACACTTTCATTGCATAATCACATGGCAATGGTACACAATCAGACAAAGAAGCATTTATTCATATTAATCCATTTTGAATTTAAAGTGAGGGTAAATTGTACATTAACCAGTGTGTGCAATAAGGCTATTCTGATAACTCCCAGTGTGAAGTTGGCATGGAGCGCTGAGTTCTGCCTCTGTGTCCGGTGTACTTCTGCAGCTCTTGTTTGCACAATATTGAGAACAATTCTTCAGATAACTAGTTGCACATGGCAATAGGGTTTAAAAAAATTTGTTATTGTTGCTGTAAGATAGCTTTCTTTGTAACCTCAGAATGTTTTCTATTACACAGAAGGCAGGACAGCTTTAGTCCAAGGTTTACCCGCAAAAAGACGTTTACGTGGCATTAGAATGAACACACTGGCATTCTTTAGTGAGTTAAAATTGGTACAGCTGAGTTTGCTCGTCTCTCTCTCTCTCTTTTTAAACAATACATTGTTGAAAAAATTTTGATGAAATTTAAATCAAATGTTTGTGGCAACTCTGAAGAATGTTGCTGCCCCCTCAGGGCTCTCCAAAGATGACAGTCACTTTACAGATGGAGACCAAGAAGAGAGAGGCGAAGTCACTTATTGGGTCCTGTGGCTTTGAGGCTGATGGGCAGCTGCATCTCGTATGTCCTGATCTTGGTGTCCACGGTTCCCATGGACATCAAGGCCAAGGAGATTCCAAGCTCCTTTCGCTCAGGCCTGAATCTTTCAGTGCAGGAGCTGTTTATCCCACTTAAGTGAATCACGACTGGAATTTCCCCACAGCTGTCCCTCCTCCTCAGCCAGAGGGTGCCAGCAGCCACAGTGAAGATTCTGCGGGACGACTCAGGGTCTTTGACCACTGGCTGGCACCCACAGTCCTCTGGAAACAATCCGGCTTCCCTTTTGGCAGCCAGGGCTTGGCACGCTGCTGGAACTCTGCTCAGCTTCCCTTGCATCAAGCCTGTTTCAGACAGCGCTTGCTTATTTAGGCGAACTGCTGCTGGAATGTGCTCCCAGTCAGCCAGCAAAGATGTTATACTAGCAATGTGGGGGGCAGCGGCGGAAGTGGCCCTCACCTCACAGACCCTCTCCCCAGCAGACCACTGTTTCCATACCAGCACACCAGCATCCTGGGACATAGTCTGAGTGCAACAAGGCCAAGATTCTGAGAGAAAATGGAATCTCTGTAGCCTGTTTGGTGCCTAATGAGGAAAGTTCGAGAAGCCTTGTTTGGCTTCTGCTTTGACCTCAGAACTGACCACATCTTCTTGGTGATGGAAGATCTTTCTCTGTTGGCTCAGAGCTGAAGCTGCCCAGCTTCATGCCAGTCTGGAGATTAAACAGGTCTTGGGCACGTCTGTCTCCTGGAGGGAAAGAGTCTGTCACACAGGCCTGTGTGGCCCAGTCCATAAGGCCCTGTAGGCCTCTCAGTTACTTGCTGAGCTTGGATTTTTCTAACTATTTTTACAAGGTGAAATTTAATTTAAAAAAAGAGAGAGACTTGTCAGGAAAGTGACAAGGGCTGTAAGACAGAGGTTCAGATGATGCTGATCCCTGGAACTGGCCTACTTTATGAGAAAAGCCGGGCCAGGCCTGAGTGTGATTTATTTTCTACTTCCTGTTAGGATTAGAGTCAAATGGATTGCTTTAGTATTTTCGTCTCTCACAAAGAAATGCAATAAATCGAAGAAACCTGCATGTTGTGAATGGTTAGGCCTAAGCTTTCTCACATACTCACCATGAGGAAGATATTGCTGATTGCTTCCCTGATATCCACTCCCTGTTTCCTTCTTTACAGAAAGAATGATGTGCTCAGGCGAAATTACTCCTGTCCTCAGTCTGTCCTCGATATGAGAGCAGCTGTGCCGCCCAGTGCTGGTCAGCGATATGTCAACAGTCTGCCGAATGGGGCTTCTTATGAAAATGGACACATAGGTAATACGGGAATTCTATGCAGCCCTTTGTCTGCCTTTTTGGTTGGAGCATGGATGTGATGGCTGAAAGCAGAGCAACCACTTTGCAGCCACAAGGAGGACAGCTCCACACTAAACATGACGGAATAAGCAGTTCAAAGGAGTGAGGCTCCTTGCTTTACCTTGACCAGTTATAACAGTCCTTGACTACCTGCCTCCGAATTCCTTCTCACTGAAAAAAGTAAAATCCTTTTGTTATGACTTTATATTTGGATTTCTCTTAAATGCAGCTGAATGCAGTCTTACTCAGTATCCTAAAACCATCACTCCAAGCCAGCTTTTGTCCAGCTGATAGATGAGAATCTCTGTTCTCCTTTCACAGTATGAAGAAATTGAAGCCATGGGAAAGCACACAGTTACGAACTTCCCTTTTGCTGGGTCTGGTTCTCTCAGTCCTTGGCTCATGGAACATGGGACTCTGTCTGCAGCACTGGGGCCACCATGACTTGCTCCTTGAACCTTTACCCCTCCCCTGCCCTTATTCCCTCCCTTCCATGGTACTCCTTTCTCATGCTCTTCCCTTCTTTTTCTGGCCACTTTCTAGTCTCATGAGGGTCCCTCCTTTTCTGCTGCCCCCTAAGTACAGATGTATCAGAGTTTTACACACCCCTCTGGATGCCAGTCTTGTGTCTACCCAAGTTGTTCATGGCCACCTAGAATTAGATTTGAAGTGGTATTTACAGACTTTGGGAGAAGATGTCTGAGAAGAGAAAAAGCAGCTCACAAGGCAGCATATGCAGTGTGATCCCATAAAGGCAACATTAAAGAAGAATGAAGGCTGTTGTAGTTTGGGGTTTTGCAAGAGGGAACAATTTAATACAGGACACCCAAAGAGTCATGTACAAAAAGAATGCAGGAAATCTGTCCATACACTAAAGACCAAAGAATCCAGCTGAGGGCCTGGATCCCATGGCAATGTTCTGCATGAGTCCAGTTGAAGACCTAGAGCCCATAATGATGCCTCCCACAAGTCCAACCAGAGGCCAAGAGCCCATAACAATGCCTCATGCAGCGCTATTTCACGGATCTGTGCGGGGAAGACCCAAAGGTCAGTGGTGGAATCTTGAAAGTCTGTGCCAGCGGGATGAAGGATCTGTGCTAGCAGGGTGAGGGATCTGCAGTGGAGCCAGGAAGCAAGGCTCAAAGTAAGAACCGGAGCTCCCCGAAAAAGTACCACAGTCATCCTCAGCAACGGTGAGGTCCTGAGCTCCTCTAACGATGAGAACAGCTGAGTTCATCTGGAAAGCCAGCATGACAAGGTCCTCCAAAAGAATCAACAGAAGTCCCAGGAAAACCAACCGCTGGAACAGCTCCCAAGAGCTTCTTCTCCAGGTCTGCCTCATGCTGCCAGCAACGGTCCGCAGGTGGGCCACCCACACCCAACCGCACTGGTTCAGATCAGCCGGGTGGTACAAACTGACCACTAGTTATCAATCTACCATAGAAGTCTGAAAAGATATCTAAAAGGAATGACCAAGACGTTAACACTGGATAGGTGGTAGAACGAAGGATTTGAAGTCTTTGATTTTCCTGCCCTTTTTTCCCAAACAATACTCATGAAAAACAAAAAGCATGAAAAAACCTGACAGCTCCTGACGGTACAGCTAACAAATGCAGAATAATTAAATTGGAAAATCATTGTTTCGCAACCCCAAATGAAATACTGCAGCTAGGCAACAATCTAGGCAACAATGGTTATGATCAGGTGAAACATTAATATAAATTTTTAAAGGCAGGGATACAGATAGAGCTGACAGTACCTGAACCCACTAAGCAAACTGAGTAGTAGGAGAGTGGAACAATCCAACGTAGGATTCATGATGTGATACCAAGCACACACAGTACCTCTATGAAGGATCTTTCTCTAAAAGACCCAAATCTAACCAAGCTGCTGAATTTACCATCAATTTAGAGGAAACAGAATTAGAAAAACAAGTTAAATGATGCAACGAGGAAGTAATTAGCCAAATCCAACTTAGTCCTGGGGACAAATGATCCACTTTGTTAAATAAATCAGTGTGTGTGGCCAGGGACACCTAACAAAAAAGCAGACAAGGGGCCGGAGTGTTGCTCAAATACTTGCCTAACTGTTATGTTTTTTGTCTGGGTGTCCCCCCAAGGCCACATGCAGTCACGGGGCAGGCTTCTAGAGTTTATGGTTGATCCATGATCCAATGCTGGGATTATGGGTGTGAGAGCTACACCTGCCCTGGGGCAGATAGTTTGCACATGTGAGGGAGGGAAACCAGCTGCTCGCCTGCTCCTCCTTTTGCTCCTGTTGCTTTTACTGTCTTCTGCCCCCATGAACTGTTGCTCTCTGCCGTGTGCACTCTGCCTTGGAGCCAGCTGAGTATGGACTGAAACCTCTACAAACTGTGAGCTAAATAAAGCTTTCCTTCCTTAACTTTGGACATCAGGCACCTTGTCTCAGCAGTAAGAGTAAAGTAACCAAGACACTAGCATGTGCAAGACACTGGATTTGATCCCCAGAGCTGCAGAAAGGAAGAAAGAAAGAAAGAAAGGAAGAAAGGAAGAAAAAGAAAGAAAGAAAGAAAGAAAGAAAGAAAGACTAAAATACGACTGTTCTTAAATGAATTCTGAGTCAGACCAACCATTTATTAAAATACATCTTTGAGAAAAAAAAATAGGAATGTAAATCTGAAATATTAAATGATTACAAAGAATTATTGCTAAATTAAGTGTGAAGATATATTGTTGGTTATGTTTTTAAAAGCCCTTACAGAGACAGCAGTGAGTAGTGAACCATTTCTACGGTAAGTGAGATTTCCTAATACGTAGGCGCCTGACATCTATGTATCTCATTTGTTCTGAAACATTCATAGGAACCAAAGGGCCAAATGTGACCCTGCTGAAGCCTGAAAACAGGAATTATTCTACCACTTTAAAATGTCCAGAGTAAAAACCAATCAAAATCCCACTAGAAAATGAGCAAAAGACACAAAGAAGGAGATATAGACATGGCAGAGAAACACGAAAAGATATCCAGCATTGAGAGCCACTAGGGAAACGCAATCTAAAACTGCCATGAGACACGACCACAGATGATGTCTGGTTTTGGATCTGTAATGCCTTCTCCCAAAATGTTTTTGATTTAAATGTCAAACTAACCCTTTAATCCCCAGGGCTTAACAGGTAGTAGTGATTGTGACAATGGATTTTTAAAGTCATTTCCACATAATTTCCCCATATTTAGAGATAACCTTCCTGTGGAGTCATTTATTCATTCTTTCATTCAGTTTTTGCTGTGTTACCACTGTGCCAAGTGTGGTGTGAGGGGCTGTAGACACGGCGTTGTGAAAAGAAAAGCCCTTACCACGAAATACAAGCAGCTTTCATTGGAAATAACTGGGCATACACCTCTGTATTTCTCCATGGAGTGAGAAAGGGCATCTCAGAGATGCTCCCAGGAGAGCACACAATGTGTAAGGAACAGCTCCCCCTGGCATCTGTCCTCACTAACCAGCCAGCACTACACCAGGCCCTGGCTGAGACCTCTCCTCCACTGCCCCAGGGGGCTCTTCTGGCTGAGGAGCAGTTGATGTCCCAAGCTCCCGGAATCTGCTGGGCCTGTCTTCTCTGGTAACTGCACAAGGTAGCGTCCCTGGGATATTTTCCAGCTTCTCTGGTCAACCCTAAGCACCCTAAAGAGAAAAGTTTTGAAGAATGAGGAAGGGCCCCCCATGCAAATGAAAGCTGTCACACAGCTTTGTTCCATTCGGAATCCTGGCCTCTCCCCGCCATTCTCTTTGTCCCTTTTCCAGCTGCAGCCCCATAAACACTCAAATGAAACAGCCCCTGTTTGCACGCAGGACAGAATCAGACTCCTTTGCCATTGACACCAAACCTACAGCCCCAAGGCCCACAGCCTTGGCTTTCACCCTTCCTCCCACAGCAGCACCGTTGTGGCCACCCCTCTGGTTGCTTGCTGGTGTGCAGCTTCTTGCTTCTTCCTGGATCTCTTTCCCACCCTCTTCTGGATCTTCAGCTTTTCTCTCTGTACCAGCTTGGTCTCTTCAGCATTTACACACACTAAAGGCTTCTTCCAGTTGGGAATCATGCTTCCTGGATCAATAGTGTTATGAATTTTGCATGAGGAGGGAGCTGCACACGGTTGGACTTGCATCCCGCACATCTAACAAAGTGCTGGGCCGTCTGGGGTTTGCAGGCCTTTTAGTGGCTGCACTCTCCCTGAGATCCTGTGGGAAGTCTGCACGGTTTTTTTCCATTCTGCAGCCACCTCCCTTGGTGGAGAGGCAGTATGTCTCTGGACAGATGTCTGATTCCTCATGTGTGGAATACTGGCCACGTCGTCCTACTTTGTGTGTCCAGTTGCTGCTGGGCAGCGCAGATGGTGCCAAGCAGGGCCAGCAGGGAGGTGTGCATCGTGCCATTCTCTCTGCCCAGATGTGGCATTCAATGTGCGCTTCCAAACATACTGGCTCCACAGGCCACCAACCTGGGAGCTCTCTGTCCCATCACTTAAACGTAGGCTCTGTGCCTAAGGAACTAGAACACAGCTTGGTGCCTAGGTGGGAAGGGCCTGGAAAAATGACTGAAATTTTATGGAAATTATTTCCATTTTCTGAGGAGAAATGCCCATTAGCATTTTAACAATCTACCCTTCACAAACAGAGGACAAATTCCTGCCCTAGAATCCCTGAGAGGGAACTGTGACACAGTTCCCCACCCCTGAGAGAGCAGCAGGCCTGGGCCCTGATAAGAACCTGGATGAGCATGGAGGGGCCTTCAATCTGGGAACTTCCAGAAACTTCTGGCAGCTTCCGGATGGGCGGGGGTCAGAGCTGGCCAAGCCACAGGGACTTCGAAGGATGCAGTGTGACTTCAATTTAACAGGGGTTGTTTTTTAGTGTGACCTGAAAGCTAGACGTTCTGGCAACTGTCAGACCTTCCCATCCGTCACTGTGTCACAGAATATTCCCCGTCCATCCCCTGGGCCCCAGGCTGAGGCTACCATGACACAGGGATGCTAGTTCCGTAGATTTCTGTGTAATTGGCTCCTGAAGCCGGGCTTCAGCTCTGCATCACACAGGCATTTGTGCAAGTGTCAGTGTGCATGCTCGACTCCCTCACCTCCACCTCTTGCACCCTAACATGCCCTGCACCCAACATGGGCACTTCCTTTTTTCCTCCCATTCATTCAGAGATGCCAACCCCACAGTCTGCCCCAAGTCCTGCCCAAGCTAGTCTGCTAATGTGTTCAGTTATGTGGAAAACAAAAACAGAGGCTTGAGAAAAAAATAGGCTTTGAAAGACACCAGGACAGGGCCAAGACAGCGTGCTTGTTTATCCACATCTCAGGTGAGTGTGTGAGTGTGCCCGTGTGAGTATGAGTGTGCACATGTTCGTGTGCATGAAATCTTTTTCCATTTTCATTGGCCTGACTGCAGATATAAGCATGGGCTTTGCTTGTAACAAGTGATTTTGATTTTAGGGAATGTCAGTCCCTAACCTCTGGCACACGTGTGACCTCATTACAACAGCACACATCAGTGTCGGTCACACACATTGTCTGGGCCTTACCTGAGCAGCTGTGTTTGTGAGGAGAGAAATCTTGGTTGAATTATTTTTATGCCAATGTTTATCCCTTTTCCTGCACGTTGTTTTCATCTTCCTCTGGACTGCCCCCTCCCTCTGGGAATTCTCCTTTCTAGAACAAGCTGCCAAAGTCCACTTCACTGCACGCCAGCTGCAGGACTGACTTGCTTTCAGTTTCGATAGCAAGAAACCCTATTGGTTCTAGCACTCCCTAGCGCTTGTTTCTCAGATGAAACTTTCTTGGGGCAGGAGGAAAAAACAAAGAACCAGACTCCCTTTGCTACATAAATAGATGTGACATTCAAACCCAGAGTTACATGGAATTTCTTGAACATTAGTAGGCTTGTGCAATGACCTATGAAGTCAAAGTCACTGAAGTTTTCTGATTAATTAGTTGCACATAGTAATTCAGTGCTCTAAGGAAAAATGAAGGAAAGGAAGGAACAAAACACTTTGCAGTGCTGGCTCCCCACTGAGATTTATGAAGGTTCCAGTGAGATCTTGAGGCCTTTCCTTGTAAGATCTGTGACTCAGAATTTCACAACAAGAAATTAGAAGGTAGGGAAATACGTAGTTTGTAATGTGTGTCTTTGAGCCAGGCATAGCATTTTCTAAAAGGCTGCCTGGTTTGGTTCAGCATCAAGACAAAGAGGTGCCATTGTTGAAATTGGAAAACAGAGGCCCATGGGGTTCTCCAAAGCAATGGGAGGCAGACAGCACCCCCTGTCTGTGAAAGTAGCAGTTACTTGGCATATGTTAGGGTACAATTAGAACAGTCTACAACTGAAGTAGTGACACTGTGAGGAAGCATAAGGGTAACTGAAAGAGTGGGGCATTCTAGAAGAGGGCTGGAGAGAGAAGGGTTTTTGATAGAACTGTAGAGCACAACCCCAGACCTCCTGGTTTGGATGAGAAATAGGTTTTCTGTATTAGCTGGCTATTCTGGGCTGGGAGAAAGGGGAGACAACAGAAACCTTTGTCAAAAAGGGTTACTGGTTTTGTTTTGTTTAAATCCAGGGCCTTTGCACTGAACTGCATCCCCACGTGTTTTTAAAAGTTTTTAAATTTTGAGACGGGGTCTTCCTAAGTCATTAAGCTGCCCAGGCTGGACTTAGACTTGTGATCCTCCTGTCTCACCCTCCCAGAGTACTGGGAGATCACCCACCATGCCTGGCCCAGAAAGGGTTCCTCACCCAGATGCAGGTTAGTCCCTGAGCAGCTACAGAGCTGGGGTGGGGGTGGGGCTCTCTGAAACAAGACACTGCCCAGTGGTCGCAGCCCCAGTGGAACTGAAGAAGCAGTTGGCCCATGAAATGCTTCTTCCTGCCTGCCACACGGAGGGATTCTCTTCCTTTGTAACATAATAAATTCCTCTGTAATCTTAAGATGCAGGTAACAGCTCGGCCCTGGTGAGAAATGGCCGGCTTCATGTTTCCCCCCAGTATGACTTCCTGTACATACAGCGAGGGGCCTGGCCCACTCCCTGGCAGGCTTAGAAGGGAGAAACAAGGCTGATTCATGTTTGTGATTAACTTCTCACCTAATGCTGTAATCTCATATGCAGAACCAGCCTGGCTGTCAGTGTTGGCAGAGACCTCAGTTCTCCAAAGAGGTTTGAGTGGGCAGCACAGACTCTGTGCAGACCAGGGCTGTAGCCACCCCGCTGGTGCCACCCTCTGTGGGCTGCTTCTCAAATGCCACCTCCTTCTGCACACTTTTTTCTGTCTCTGCCGCTGGATCTTTCTCTCTGTACAACCCCCACCCAATGCCATTTTATTTGTGCCTCTTGCATGGCACTTGATTTTGTTCTCATACGGTTATCACAGGGTAGCAACCGGGTTCTCCTCTTCCAGCCTCCTTCTGTGCCAAGCCCAGTGCCCGGCACAGTGCAGAGCCCAGTTGGTCACAGTGGAATGCGCTGAGCTGCGCAGGATGACCTCCCTGGCGGACGCGGGCCTGGAGGGAAACGGAGCTCAGAGTGAGTTCCAGGCCTGGCCGGCAGCTCAGATGCGACCTCCCTCTACTTTTCTCAACACTAATCCCAGGCCCGTGTTATGACAAACTACCCGCCCCTTGTTCGGCAGTACATTCAGGAACTGGACGGCCGCCAAGGAAAACACAGGGGCAGTGGTGGACTATTGAAATAAATGAATGGCCTATGATAAATACAGGAAAAACAGTGCTCGTTAATGGGCTTATGCGCCAACAAAACCACATGCAGGAGGGGGACTTCTAACGTGAATGTGTATGGTTTCATGAAATAAATTGATTTTAAAAAAGAAAAAGAACAAATGATCCACAACCTCTTTAGCAAAGTAAATGCTGGTCCTTCAAACTTGGTATTAGTGTGGCAGGAAAAAGCTGCTCCATTATTCCTGTTGGAGGCCTTCGGAGCTGGTATAGGAGGAAAATTAGATACATTACTTGATAACTAAGTTTTTCAGTTTCAAGTCCCAAATGATATCAACCAACTTGATTACTGGTCTGGTTCACCAGACTTGGCTCAGAATTATTTTTGACAGCTTCCAAAAATTAAATCCACCTTAAAAAAAATAAATCCAAACGCCGTCCACAAATCTTAACTATTCCTCAGATAGGCAAAGAAGGTCCTGTAAGGTCTGGAGTTCCTAAGGAAAGTTCCCAAACTCCATTTTTCTGAGCAGGAAAAATCCTTGTGTTGACCTTGCAGGTGATTGCTGCAAACACGCGAGTTTGGTTTCTGTGTTTGAAGATCTGTCATGTCATTTCAGGCTCAGCCTCCCTCCTTACTCGTTCTCCGCAGACTGTCATCAGGTTTGGTTTGCACGAAAGACTTGACCCGAATCAAGGAATTTAAACTTTGAATACCAGACCAGCCATGACGTTCAGATCTGTGGGAGACTTTGCAAATCAATATGCAAACCTGAGCAGCCCACACGGGTGTTTCCCCAGCTGGCTCCCGGCAGGAGGCACAGGCTGAGCAATAACTGAGCGCAGCCTGCTTTCCTTCCAGCCCTGCATAAATCACTCGCGCGCGCGCAGGCCTGACGGTGCCAAGCTCGGCAGTGAAGGCTAATTGAGAACCTCGGAGTCCTTGGTGTCTGCCTTCCTGACAGTACGATGCTGCAACCTGCTTCCAGATGACAGTACACACGCTGCTAGCGCACAATGCTTGCCTAATGCAAAGCAAATCCCATGGGCCTGGCTTATGGAGGGACAGCTCTGCTGGCTGCACCCTGAGGGTAGGAGCTGATTAGAAATTCCTGCTCCCAGACTTCATTCATGTGCCCCCGGGAGGCTGGTCTGTTTCTCTGTCTGTCTTTCCTTCCCTCCCCTTCTTGCCCCGCTCCTTGCCCTCCCCTCTCTTCCTTTTTCTCTCTCCCTCTCTTCTTGCCTAAGAGATATAAGTGAATGAGTGGGCAGAGATGTCTTGTATAAATCCCTGCTGATTTGTGCAGCTAATCGTTGCCTCTCTCACCCTACCTATGGTTCTCCAGCAACCCGAGGCTTCTTGCAACTGGTCATCCACCTGTTCTGTACCCTCCTCTTCTGAAGTCCGTTTTCTAGACTGGAGGAAATACTGGAAAGGCTTGGTTCAAGGGCTTCAGGTTAGTCAACCTTCATCAGATACGGTGTCCACCATGTCTTTACCAGTGAACACACACACACACACACACACACACACACACACATGCCCTGTCCTGGAGAAAAAGAGCTTGTTTCTCTTATTACAAGGACACATCAGCACAGGTCTACAGTGAGAAGACAATGAGGAGAGCAGCTGCAGGACATGATCTACACTGAAAGACTGCCTTGACCATGAAAGCCGGAAGAGGAGAAGAGCTAACACTGTTCTGAAGCCCAGACGGCTGCTAACCTAAACTATAACATCGCCCTGTATGCGCTGGATCTGAATCAGCTGCCATTGTCTGAGGAATGTGACCGGGATTTGCACTGCTGTGCTGAGGTCCACAGGCAGGTGGGAGCGGGTGAGAATGAGACCTTTGAAGGACTGTGGGACTTTGGGTCAGGGCATAGAACCTGAAGCCAGGTTGCCTGGTTTTGAATCTGGAACTTAGCACTCATTAATGCATGATTTTGAGCAACGTAGTTAACCTTTCTGTGCTTCTATTTCCTCCTCTGGAGAAAACGTATCGTAATAGGCTCTTGAGAGGACTCATGATTGAATATATGCCAGGCTTATAAAGGGTTGGCCACATACACTGTGCTATATGAACATTAGTGGCTGTTGGAGAGGTAAGACACATGCCAAGTTCACATCCAGTAAGGCAGGTCAAGGGTATGTACCAGGATACGCAGGAAAAGTACTTTGGAACTGGTGAAGAAAGGAGTGCAGTAGGCAGAATGGACCTCTCAGGACAGGTGGGGCCTGCCTTAGCACCCCTTGGGTGGGCACGACCTACCTTGACTCTTTCTAACCTAGACTGTAAAGCAGCCACTCAAGAAGAGAGGGACACCACCCCTCAGAAGGGCCTCCAGCACTGTTTCCCAAGCCTACAGCCAAAGCTCTGGAGCCTGGATCTGCCTTCCTTGCTGTCTACCTCCTTAACAGCTTTGATTTCTGGCTCTGCTCTTGTGCTGCTGAGTAAGGTGAAAGATTTATGGTCAGGGCAACAAACTTTTGGAGAGGCCTCCTTCAAGTAAGGAGCTGTGCTGCAAAGGTGAGGGTCAACAATACCAAATGTCACCCTGGAGAAGCTCCCAACCTGGGGCATGCGTGGTGATGGACAAGGAAACAGTTCTGTAATTGAGTGTGTTGAGAGTGGTTGCCATGGCAGTCAAGGAGGAAGGTCTGGCCCACGGGCAGCCAGAGGTCATGGGATCTTTTAGGGTAACAGGAAGAGGCAGGGCCAGGGGGCAGGATGATGAGGACAGGGGGAATAGGAGTCTAGATAGGAAGAAATGCTTCAAGTTGAGTTTGGAGCCCCAACCCTCACTGAGGACCTTGGGTGGTACTTTTCTGTTGTCTCCTGCCTTGAGCTACTCTGGAAGCTCCCAGGATGCACTGAGCTAGAAGCAGGGTACCTGTGGTTGGCCGGAGTCTATCTGTCTCTCTGCTGGGCCAGGTGCAGGGCACCTGGTGGGCTTGCTTCAGTCTTGGTGTGGGTAGAGGGCATTCTAGGCAGGAGATCCACCATAGGCAAAGACTGTACCAAGATGTTCAAGTAGAGGTGTGGATTCAGTACCAACTGTAAAACTGAACCTCTACCATCTGATGGCTATCATCTGGAACAAATTGCTTTGCCTCTTTTGAGTATTGATTATGAAGTGGGTGGAATAATACTAGGTAGTGCAGTTATGAGGATCGAGTAAAGGCCATCAGGAAGACCCAGCAAGTGCAGCTGGAAGGAATTGTCAAAATCCCAGCCCCACTCTCCCATTCTGCTGTCTCACCTGTAGAAAATGACATGTGCATGTAACTTTTTAATAGGATCATTGCCAAAAGATTACACACAACATAAATGTCCATCAGTAGAGGGTTTGACTGATGTATTATGGAGTGGAATGCACACAGATACATAGGTACTTGTATGCATGCATGCAATGGTTAATTTTGTATGTCATTGTGGTTGGCATATCCAAGGGACGCTAAAGTGGCTAGCAAAAAATGTTATTTCTGAATATATCTTTGACAATATTTCTGGGAGAAAACAGCACTTGAATTGGTGGACTGAGTAAGAACATGTCCTCGCAAATGTGGGCAGGCACATCTAAACTGGTGAGGGCCTGAACAAAGCAAAAAAGTGGATGAAGGATGAATCTTCTCTGCTTGAGGTAGGACACACTTCTCTGGCCTTTAGACATCAGGACTGCTGGTTCTTGGGCTCTTGGAACTGCACCAGAAAAGTCAATGTGAATTGAAGTACACATGAACCAATCCCTTCTAATAATGTCATTCTGTGTACTGTATCTACATACACCCTCTTTGTTTTCCTGAAGAATTCTGTAATATATATATATAAATTCTATATATGTAAATATCTCCAAGAAATGTTAAGTAAAAATGAAAGTTGTAGAATATCACATGTAGTGTGCTACTATTTTCTTCCACATGTGTAAAAAAACTCTGATATTTAAGAAATAAATTCTGTTGGCTTGTGGGTAAAGAAACTCAGTGGCTGAGGGACAGAGGCAGAAGAAAGATTAATCATTTTTAAATACTATTTGAACTTGGAATCATGTGAATGTATAACACATAAAAATAATTGCCATAAAAATAAATTGACACACACACACACACTCATTAAATTGACACATATCCATTGGCAGATGAGTAGATAAACATAATGCAGTATATGTGTGTGATGAAATATTGTTCAGCCTTTTAAAAAATGAAATTTGAACATGCACTGCAACTCCGATAAACTTTGAAGATTGTATGCTAAGTGCAATAAGTTAGATGCACAAGGAAAAGACTGTATGACTCCACTTACATGACATACCTAGTGCAGTCAACTCACAGAAATGAAGTAGAATGGAAGTTGGCAAGGCCTGGGGAAGGCAGGAGTGAGGAGTGACCGTGTGATGCATAGAGAGTTTTCTTTTGCAAAATCTAAAGAATTTTGGAGAATGCATGCATGACAGTGTAAATTATTTTGTCATTCTGCCAAGGAACAGCCTAGTTGCAGTCATGTAGAAGATGTGTTAGAGGGTCCCCAAACCTGAGGGCCACAGACTGATACTGGCCATGGCCTGTGAAGAACTGGGTTGCACAGCAGGAAGTGAGGGGTAGGAAGGGAGAGGGCCTTCATCTGTATTTACAGCCCACTCTTTATCAGTCACATCACTACCTGAGCTTTGTCTCGTGTCAGAGCAGCAGCAGCAGCATTAGATTCTCACAGGAGTACAAACCTTATCATGAACCAGGCACATGAAGGCTCTAGGTTGTGTGTTTTTTATGAGAATCTAATACCTGATGATCTGAGGTAGAGCTGAGACAGTGATGCTAGCCTGGAGAGTGGCTGCAAAGATTAACATTAACATTAGCAGAGAGGTTAGAATGCACAGAGACCATAATAAATCAATTGCTTGCAGACTCAGATAAAAACTCTATCAGTGAGCAGCAAGTGACAATCAAACTGCATCTGGTGGCAGGCTTGAAATCAGAAGGTGACACGCACTTCAGTCCCCGCATGGGCTGCATGTTGTCCTATTTACTTGACTCTGCATTATGGTGAGTTGTACGATCATTTCATTACATGCTACAGTGTAACAATAGGAATAAAATGTACAATAAATGTATTACACTCATATCATTCTGAAGCCTCTCTTCCAATCCTGGTCTGTAGAAAAATTGTCCTCCATGAGAACAATTCCTGATGCCAAAAAGGCAGGAGACTGATCGTGTTAGAGGACTCTGGCCTTTCTGTTAGCTTTAGCAAGGCAGGTTATCTGACCAGTTTGTTTTTGGTTTTAAATCTGAAAAGTAGAAGCACAATTCCCCAGTCCTGAAATCTTAATTGCATTTTTTGCCTAATGATGTTTCTCCATGCAGGCTCTCAGCCTTTATGATAATATCAACCCTCAAATCAAATGAATTGTCTGATTTCAGGGGCTGGGGATATAGCTCAGTGGAATAAGCGCCTGCCTAGCAGGCGCAGGGTCCTGAGTTCAATCCCCAGTACCGCCAAAAAAGAAAAAAGAATTGTCTGATTTAATTTGGTGACTCCCCCCATCTAGGTTTTAAAGAAGCCTACTGAGATGGGATTTGGGAAATGCTTTGACCCCTTGATTTAAACAAGGTGAAGTAGAAAGGATCCTTTTGATTACCAGGCATGCCTGCCTGCCAGCCTCTGAACACTGCCTCTGATGCCCATTCATACACAAAGCGGAGAAGTAGAAAGCAGAGATCTCAGAGCTCTCTGGCCAAATGGTGACACTAGCACTGCATTGAAGCAGCCTGTTAAGTGTCTTGGGACTCTCTACCTCCCCAGCTCTGTGAGGAAGGTGGCACCAAGGTGGTAAATATGCACACATATAAAGCTGGGGTTTGTCCTCTCCATGCCTGTGACAAATATTTTAGAACATTCTGCCCTAAAGTGACAAACCAAACAGTATATGCCATCCTCCTGGGCTAACTCCATAGACTACGTTACACTCTGAGACCAATATCTGCTTAGATTGAAAATGCTTTTTGTGAGCCAGCTAACTCACTCCTCACCAGAGCTTCAGGGAGTTGTCAGTGTGGTCTTCTATCTCCCCACACAGGCCTTAATAAAGATGCCTTCCCTTACCTGCCCCTCAGCTTTCCCTCTCCAGGGCAAAGACTGAGAATGAAGGGAAGGAGTGTCTTCTCTTCTCTTGGCCTAGATGGACCTGAGAGGGCTTATAGCACTGACTCTGAATTGTAATTTGCTTATTCCTATCCCTCTAGTTCTCTTTTCCCCACCCACTAGTGCACCACGCCTACTCCTGCCTCAACCTCAGCTTGGGCCCTGAGTCCCTCCTTATGTTGTTCCTGCAAAGCTGGGCGCAGGTCCAATCTTCCACCAGACAAAATCCATCTTTTCCTCCCTGAGTTTCTATGGCATTTATAGTGAGCCCCAGTTTTCTGAGCCACCCAATTATGTATGCTGGGATATGCTCAGTGATTAGATCCTGAGTTTGAGTCTGGCCTTCTGGGCAGGTAGTGAACCTCAGTGGGGCAGAAAGCAGCGTCTGTACATTTTATTACACTTACAGAGCACATAGTAATATTAACGGGGGGCATGTATTCAGAACTTAGTGCACACAGTGCATGGTACTTTATATATGCTATCTATTCAATACAGTATCTGAAGGAGAGACTAGTGTATCAGCTTTTTGACAAGTAAAACAAAGTTCAGAGAGAGAAACATGGATTCAAAACCAGAAAGGGCTGGGACAGTTCCCGCCTGTGGGCCTCGAAGGCATTCATGAAACTTTTTTGACAAATACAAGAAAATGGAAGAAACATAATCTCCTGAGATCATCCCTTCACTACATTCCAGTAGTAAACTAGGACTACTTCGATGTTTAAAGACAAAACCAAAAGCCCTTAAGTGCTTCTGTAACAGTTAGCTCCCCAAAGTTAGTCTGTTTTGTTCACTGATTTGTTTAATGGTACGTCTCTAGCTCTCAGCTCTGAGTCTCACTCACAGCAGGTGCTCAAAAACTTACTGCGGAATGAATAAGAAAATGTAATCAACAATCCTATTGTATGTGCCGATAAGGTATAAGGAACTGCTCATTTGAAGAGAAAAATAATGTAAAAGATGCTCAAATTAGCTTGACTAAACCTCATCCACTGCAGAGTAGTCTGTTCTCTGTGTCTGTAGGTTCTTCATCCATGGATCCTATCAACCACGGTGCATAAATATTCCCAAAATAGGTTGCTGTTGGTGTGTTCTGTGTAGTTAGGCTCATGACTGTTGCATCTGTATTGAACATTCAGACTTCTGGTTTTGGTCACCATTTCCTGAACAGCACAGTTCAGTGAGCACTAACATATCATTTACCTTGTGCTAAGTATTACATAAGTAACCTAGAGATGACTGGAAGTACACAGGAGATGTGTGGGGGCTGTTCTTTAAATATGAGACTTGAGTATTGATGGATTTTGGTGTCCATGAGTAGGTCCAGGAACCAGTCTCCAGTGGCTACTGATGATCAACTCTAGCAAAGGACTGTCCAGAAAGAGAAAGCATGGGTCCCCTGCTTGAGGGAAAATCTGTCATTTGGGGCTGGGAGGTTTTCTATTCCCTGCCTATTCCTCTCCTGTAGTCCCTTCCACAGGAGCCATCAGCCAGCCATTGTTCTTTGATTTCTTTTCAGATGGAATCTTGGGCCTTTTACAGCAATCAGCTACCACATCCCAGAAAAACAAGGAGCAGTGCCAAGCCCCAGGAACAGGACTTGTACACAGCATCAACAGAGACTCTTCTGAAGCTACAGCGAGGAAGCAGGGCTGAGCACCATAGGTTCATGATCTAGGTACAGTATTTAACTAACATAGACATACCCACCAGTGTGTGTGTATGCGTATGTGGGCGTGTGTGTGTGTGTATGTGTGTGTGTGTGTGTGTGTGTGTGTGTGTGTGTGTGTGCAGGGACACTACTCTGCAGGTTGTTACTGCAGTTTATCCTTAAAAGTCTTTATTTGTGTAAATAACTCAGATTAAAGCCAATGACTCTTTTACTTAAATTGTGTGGATGGTTTCTTACTATGCATGTGGACACACTACCTTCTCCCTAGAGATTGAAGGAAAATGAGTTGCTCTCTGTCTCATACAACCTACACATACATTACCTGTGTTAACAAATATAATCAACTTCCTGACAATAATTATTCAAGCCAGGCAAGATAGAGCATATATAATTAAGTAAGTAAAGCAATCAGTCAGTAAACCAAGCATGATTATTTGAAATTGTTGCAATTTGAGAGGGAATAGGACCGGGACATTATCATATAAAAATCAAGACTTTGGGGCTGTAACTATATCAAATCATCATATTCTCCAGTCACTTTGTTTAAAATCCAGTGTCCCCTTCTGAGTTGGAGACAATAAAGGCTGCCTAGGTGTTGGCAGTGGAAACATGTATGTGGGGCTGGAAGAAGAAGAGAAGGCAAAGGAGGGGCAGTCTTCCTTGGGCTGCCTCATTCAGGGTTGCAGGGGTACAAGGGGCCAGTTCCACTGGGAAGAAGGTAACAGACTCCATGTTTGTAGAAGCTCCTTGCACTCCAGCCACATCAAACATCTTTAGTTTGTTTCTGAACCACATTTCCTCATCTCTTCTTTCTGTAATCTTCTACTCTCAGATCTTTCCTTAGTTATGATCCCATGTCACTTCATAAAGGCCTTCCTGACCACTTAGTGTGAGGTACACCTGGTCTCCTGCATCTACTCCATATACCTGTGCTTCTTTGTTTATATATCAGGGTATCTGACTCCCTAGAGCCTGGGTCAGTGTTGGCTACAGAGAAGTCATAGCTTGGGACCTCTGGTGGCCAAGATTTGCTCACAGTGGATAGGCCATGGTTTGAAGATGGAGGCTAGGGTATAACCAGGGAGGTGAAAGGGCAGGAACAAATCCTATCCTTATGAGCAATTTTGGATAGTGAGCTCAAGCTAGTAGAAAAATGCTCCCCCCAAAATGCTTCTATTTTTCTAGAAGAAAGTGAAAAGAAATAGCTAAAGTGTTTCATTGTCTTTTCTTTCAGGAGAGTTGGTACTGTTCTGTTGCCTCCTGTAAGACTATGTGTATGTGCAAAACTGGAAAAACAGGAATGAGGAGAAAAACTAAAAGTTCATGAGGTTGTTCTCAAATATCTTTAAGTTGTCCTCCAGGTACCAGCTATCCCAGACCTTCACTAAGAGGATCAACAACAACCTTGTTGGTACCTGTGTACTGATAGGGAGTTCCAGGATATAAAGTCAAGACAGAAGACAGAGCAGTGGAAGTCATCTGCTACCTGTTGCATGAATGAGGTTGAAGGAATGAAGAATGCACTTATGTTTGCAGGAACCTAGGGCAATACAGCAGCAGCTAATCAGAGTAGTTATACATCAAGACAAGTGAAGTGGAGAGCAGATAGTAGGGTGGGAATCAGACTTCTCAATTCTCACCTATCCATATTTTTTACCTCTCACACCATGTAAGTGCATGAGCAATTTTTTAAAGAGTAACTGTGGGGAGTGGCTGAAGATGGAGATTGATCGCATGTATGGAACTAAAGCAAAGCCAGCCCTGAGAACACAGTCCGCCTGAGGGAAGCTACATGAGCAAGCTGTTCCATCTCTAAGAACACTAGGCACCTGAGGTGAGCCAGGCAAACAAGTTGTTAGGCAGAGGGGTTTCAACTGACACCAACCTCCTGAGGGTATAAATAAATGCAGTGCAGTTGTTGGGTAGTTTTTTCTCTCCCACCAGGAGAGGAGGCTCCACCTGACCTCAGCTTTCTGTATTTTCAGTCTTGTTTTTCTTCACTCTCCACTGCCTTCCTCCAGAGTTTCAAGAGCTTTGCCAGACTTGGCAAGTAACCTAAAAAATTTAATGATTCTTACATAATATTGATTGTAAATGAAACCTTGTGGGTCAATGACTACCTCACCAAGATTTGGGGCAGGTAATAGTGAAAATTCAGGCCGGGAGGGCCACTGTCAGCATCTTTGAGTAAAGCTCATGCATGAGAGGCCACCTTATCCTCATGTCTTCACAGAATAAGAGGACTAGAGATTAAAGGGTGTTTGTAACTCTGGAGGTGGGCTCCCAATTTGGGTTTCTTCTTAGGAATCATACAAAATACTGCACTGAGAATGACGAAGACTAATTATTCTTCCTTTTATGAATAATGACGTGACAGTGGCAAACTACCTAATCTAGCCGAGCTTGAGTAGACTTGCGTCCTGATGTAAGCAAGGAGGGAACAGGTTATCTCTCAGCCTCCTACCATCTCAGTTCTCTTATTTTTTTCTTAACAGAAAAGCATGAGAAACAAAGTATATGTCCATCAATAAATGCCTAGTTCAAGAAATAAGTAAGTGCAGTGCATGAATAAATGATATCCCATGTGGCCATTAAAAAAGATCCTACAGCTGAACACACACCAAATGATCTAGCAGATCTAGTCCTCTGTGTATGCATATCTCTACCCACCAGGAATATGTTTATCTAGTCACCAAAAACACATTCAACCATGTTCATAGCAGCATATTCATAGTAGTTCCAAATTGGAAATGATGCACACATGTCCACCAACAGTAGACTAGATAAATAAAATGTAGAGACACAGAAGAGAATGCCATATAGCCACAAAGGCAGATAAACAATATATCCCACAGTGTGGATGACCTCCACAAGCAGAATGAAAGAAGAAGGAAAGAACAAGGAAGTGCATTCTGTATGATTCTACTTATATGCAGTTCAAAATGCAGACACAGCTAATTCCAGGCTGTTGGAAGTCAAAAGAATGTTGTTTTTTTGTGTTTTTTTGTTTTGTTTTGTTTTGAAAAACCTGGGGGCTGAGAGGATATAAGCAAGACTTTCTGAGTGTCAGACAGGAGCTGCCCGCAGGTCATCTGAGTGTGTTCATTTCATAAAATTTCACTGTGCTGCATGTATAGGACTTGTACACTTTTCTGGGTGTTTATATCCAAAAGAATAAAAAGAGGAGGAAGAGGAAGAAGAGGGTGATGAGTGATGACACACCTCTGTGTGTACTGACAAGGAGAGGGAAGCTCATTGCTGTGAACTATATTCCATTTCTCTTAAGTGGTAGACCTCAGACTCTAAGTGCCTATGTGTATAGAAAGCGATCCCAGGACAATAGTTCCCATGCATGGATGTAGCACTTACCTCTGAGTAAGATTTTAAGGTTTTTCTCTTCATTGCATTTCTTCATATTTGTTTGCATTTGTATATAGCATATACATAATTTCATACTCAAAACGGTTATGTTTTCAAATTCCTTATTTATTAAAAAGAAAATAACACCTATTTTATCCAGGTGCAGTGGCATGTGCTTACATGCCAGCTACTTGGGAGTCTGAGGCAGGAGGGTCACTTGAACCTAGGAGTTGGAGACAAGCATGGACAACAGGCTTTGCCTAGAAACAAATCAGTAGGCACCAAAATCTATCAACAGGGGACATAATGTACACTGTGTGCACTGAAAACACTTTGCAGTTGCCCAGGTTCCTAAGTCTTCCTGAGTCACCATCCTTCACATCCACAGAAGCCAGATGTACACCTGTAGTGGAATCAGAGGGCAGATGAAGGGGAGAGGCCTTTGATTCAGAGTACTAAGGGTCCTGCCATGAACATTTTAGGCTATTTATACTTCCTGTCTTGGAGTCAGGAAGCACATGGGTCCTTTTATTAAACAAAAGTACTCTCCCTATCATTTGTCTTTCTTCTATACTCCGACACCTCTCCGGCTCAGGTGGAGGGAAATCCACAGGGTTGTCCCCAGCCCCGCACGCCCTGGCTTAGCAGTGAATTTCCCATTCCTCCCTCAGCAACCTTTCCCACCCAGAGCCTCCCCCACAGGTCCACATACTCAACATTCTTTTAACGGGGATAAATTACTTTCATCTAAATCGAAGCCCAAGCTTAAAATGTAAATAACTCTGGGTGACTCGACACATGGCCTTAATATTCACATGAAGGTGTAAATGTCTAACATGATTTTTGAGGAGCGGGACATGCATGGAGAAAGAGCAGCACAGATCTTGCCTAGAGCTGGGCGGCTTGCTGAGGTACCTGCTCCCCCACCCCCAGCCCCATTAAGATCTGCTTAACAGATCCCAAGCCACCCATGTCACCCAGGCCAGCTCTCTATCCAGTCCAGACTCAGGATTACAATAATCTGGGAGGGGGTCCACTAAGTCAGAGCCCCAGATGGGAGAAGAGCTGCTTTAGCTTAAGACTCTTCGCTCTTTCCTCGGGGCAGGAAAGCTTGGAGACAATGAAGGGTGAGGCTTTCCAGGCCTAGGACACAACCTTGATCCAAAGCCTCGCTGTGGCTTTAATTTTTATAAATCAAAGCCTCCAGTTCTTCTTCACTTTCTTAGCTGAGGACATGTTTCCCAGGATGCACGGAAAAATAAATAATTGAATAAAATAAATAAATAACAAGCACTGCGTTTGGGGTGTGTGACATCATATGTCACTTAAACCCTCTGCAGGCGGGACCACTGCTTCACTAATCTCCCTCTCCAATGCTTTTCCCCTGGAATATTGTCCTCTCATACCTGGAAAACATTGTCTAATTATCATCACATACAATGGCCTATTGCCAGCTGCTTTTTATTTTTACTTCAGATTTTTTCCAGGATTTTTTTTTTTTTCCCTGCCTGGGTACGGGCACAGAGAGAGAGGAGTGTGTGTCTGTTTTTACTGCTACACAGAACTGATCGGATTTCCTTTTATAATCACAAGTAAACTTCCAGACCCGATCATATGAATATTTCACATTCAGCTTATCTGAATGCACAACTAACATGGTTAATCTCAAACTGCCCAAGTTTGAAGGCAAGGAGCTCATCCATGAGGTTGAGGAAATTGTTCTGAGGGACACAGGAACACAGAGGGACTTGGAGAGCCCAAGGCTAGCCTATTATCCATCAACAGGGTGGCCATTGTGTTTAATGCCAAGAACATGTACTGTAGGCCCAGGAGCAGGACTGGAAGCTCCATGAGAACAAGGCCTTGGTCTATCCTGTTCCCTGCTGTAGCTCCAGCACCTCCTTAGTGTCTGGCATTGCAGTTGGTGAGTAGCCAATCCTTGTTCAACAATGGATCAGGCTTTGGCACCCGCTCCCTACAGTGATGGGATGCAGGTGGGAACAGGCATACAGTGGACCCTTGTGTTATGACCAGCCTGACATACAAACCGGTTATGACTAGAATTTTAGTTTTAACTTAGGACCAAAGTCTTGAGTTATGACCTGAATCCTGGCTGTTTGTGCTTCCAGATGATCTCAGATACAGATTTAACCCTTAAGGAGTTCTGGAAGGAATGTTACAACATCCTTTTCTGTATGGGGTTAGTTGAGAAATCCTGGGTCAGTTGTCTCTAAGGACACTGAGATCAGCCTGTATACAAGAGAGAGACTTTAAAGGCTGTGTAGAGAAGCTTAAGCCTTCAGTTGACAACTTGAGTTCCAACCAGCCTTTGGGAATGCACTGAGTTGGTAAGTTGAGGGTCCATTGTACTTTATAGAATCTATATGTGAAGCAGGACTGTCGAGTGTTCAAACTAGTCAGCCCAGCAGCTGTTCTAAAAGGGACCCATTCTAATGGACTCTAATAGAGCACTCTGGCTGAAGGAAATTGTGTTGGGAGCAGAGGGTGAAGGGGTGGATCTGTGAAGTTAAAATCTGAGCGTCACTTTGCCCCAAACTTCAGCAATGGTATGTACATGCACCAAAGTGGGACCATCTTCTTCAGGCATTTGGCACCTGTTGCAAGTGGAGCCCTGAATTAACATTCACTGCTGTGCCGCTGAGCAAGAGACATGGTGACCCACTCCACCTCTCTGACACCAGCTCTCTTTAATACAATGTGTCGGGCCGCTGAAGGGGTTCATCTGCGCATTAGTCAGACCTGAGGGAGATTTAGTAAGAATCTAGCCGTTAATACTAATGAGTATTTAAGAAAGAGAAATGTACTTTAATGTTTATTGTTCTTCCCTCTTTGGAGGGCCCATGAAAAAAGGAGACCCGTATGGGGATACTAGCTCAAAAACTACTGCTTGCTTTCTACGTGCTGGGAATTAGCAGTTTACAACCCCGGAGGGGAAACAGGACAACAACAGAGGACTCTTGAGTACACCTACCGTGTGGGAGGCGGGGGAGGGAGGGCTCAGGGATCCTGGACAGTGAGTAGTTGTAGACAAGACCATGGAGGATTCTGACCTGGGAGATGGGAAAGGGGTTGGGTGGGCAGGGGAAGATTTGAGAAAAGGCTGGGGACATGAGAGCCGAGGGGGTCCAGCGATGAAGATTGAGATAGATGAATGTGGGGGAGGGGAGGGTTGGGAGCTGAGGTCATCCCAAGGCAAGGTGTGTCGGACAGGAAGAGAACCACAACCAAGCCTAACCAGTCAACCCATCGGCAGCGCTGTGGCTCTGGAGGGCTCTGGATCAATCGCTCATTCAGCAGTCTGCAGCCTGCTGACTCAGTGGCTGTGGGAAGCGGGTCGAGGGGAGTGGGCGCGGCAAGCGCTAATGTAGGTGGAGGTAAGGAGGTAAGGAGGAACCAAGGGGCAAACAGAAGTGGGGAGGCCTCTAGCAGGGATCGCCTCTAAGGAGGCGAGTGGGACAGACTTTCAGTTCTACACGTTTCCCCTCTTGAATTTTGATCTTCTTGCGTATATTGTCTATTAGAATGAGAATTTGTAACGCTGGGACCCACGGTCATCTTTGTTTTTGTTTGTGTGAAGTCCGGCCTGGAAGAGGGGTTAAGAATGCTCGCCCCAGCAGCCTGTGATTGGGCTTGCACTGCCCATCGATCATCGACACGTTAGCTGGGTCAGCTCTTAACCGGGCACCGGTGCCAGAATCAGGTGAGGGGAGCACGTTCTGGAAAGGAAGGGAAAGCTCGGTCAGGGACGGTAGCGCTGGAGAAAGGGCCCTACCCACTGTCGTCTACGTTCCTGCCACTTAGGCCCAGCACGCGGCAGAATGGCGTTCTACGAGGCCGAAGCCCCCAGTGCGGCCCACACCGCGTCTGCCACGGGTCTTCCTTGGGTTGGAAGGAAGGCCCTACGGCCTCCAGGTGCGCGGGCCACGCGTGCTGGCGCGGGATGCGAAGGCCACCCTGCCTCCTACTGCAGTGGAGGCTGCCCGTTTTCCGGCCTTTCTAGCAGCAGCCAGCACAATCCCTTTATCCTGGAGCGTGCAGCCCGGGAGACCAGGGAGCCCTGCAGGAGGGGCAAAGGCACCGGAGCGGGTTGGTGGGGTCCCGCGCGCGCTGGCCATTCGGGTGGGGCCAGGTCCAGGCGGGGCGCGCTCTGCGCCACGGGGAGCGC
Organism: Dinomys branickii; assembly: GCA_004027595.1. Lineage (NCBI taxonomy): Eukaryota > Metazoa > Chordata > Mammalia > Rodentia > Dinomyidae > Dinomys > Dinomys branickii. The sequence continues at coordinate 116,729 of PVLD010002214.1, forward strand.
GGGTGGATCCCGGGCCGAGGGTCCGCGCTGCTTCCGCCCAGGGGGTAGGAACCCGAATCATCCTGGATGCATTTCCCCCTCCCTTATAGCCTGTTAAATTGACTAATAAACTCAACACAGCGTTCTCTGTGCGGCTTCAAAAAACTCGATAATTTCGTTAGAAAACGTTGAAATCCAACCCCAAAGTATTCAGCCCAAATGTTTGGTTAAAGTAACCCCATGGGTTAATAAACTAAACAAAGGCAACCCATGCAAAACTGGAGCAATGAAAACCAGGCTAAATAAATGAAGGGAAGTTTATAAGAAACCTTTCGGAGAAAAAAATAAAAAAGGGAGAAAGACACCGGGCACGGAGGTTTAATGTGAAGCATGTGAGGGGGGCTCAGCTTACAGGTACGCGCGGGCCGGCGGCGAAGAGCGCAGTCGGGCGGCCTCGCCGATGCGGGTGGGTCTGCGCGGCCCGCCGGGAAACCCTACCCGACGCGGGGCGCACGCGGAGAGCGGCCTGGCGGCGCGGGCCGAGCTCCCCGCCCGGCCCCAGCGCCCCGCGTGTGCCCCGCGCCCTGCAGCCCTGCGTCCGGGACGGGTGAGGCCCGCCGTCCTGAGGCGGAGTCTTCCCTCCCGGAGGGCAGCCCTCTTTCCCTCGCACAGAGCCCCAACTCGGCGACACAGCGCTGCAACCGCAGAAGCGGGGGTCCCGGCGCCCGCCCAGCAGTTCCCGCTCCGCCCTTCTCGCCCTCGGGCGCCGGCGGTGGGGACGGAGCCAAGGCCGCACCCTTGACTCCCCAGGCAGCTCCCACGAGGTGCAAGGCAGGCGGCCGGCGCAGGTTTCTGCAACTGGCTTCCTTTGCCCCTGCAGCCCCAGGAGGCAGAAAGGAGAGCTGTGCACAGGCTCGGTACAGAAATCAGGAGCGATTGTTTTTCTCGTTTAGGGTTTGAGCGGTGAAAAACAGTCGTCTCGCCCCCACCCCCAGCAGGTCCAACTGTGGAAAGAAAAAAGGGAGGCGAAACAGCAGGTTTATTTTTCAGAGCACTCTCACTTCCCTCTCCCGGGCTTCCTCGCCCCCCGCCCCCTACGATTGCTAGCAGGGGCGGCCCCAGCCGTCGGAGCCGGTGCTGGGCGCTCCGCTAGGAGATCAGAGGCAGCACAGGTTCGGAGTTAAATGAACCTCCAGGCCTCGGGACAATGGCGCGGACCTCACACGGGGGCACCTCGCCTTCCCCGGCCGCGCCTGCCCCCGCCGCTCCTTTATTCCACGTGGTGAATCCCGCTCCGAGCGCCAGACCGAGGGGCCGGCGGGGGACAGCGGGCGCAGGGAGGCGGTTTGAAAGGAGGTGTGCGTTTTAATTTTTAAAGAGCATAATTGGGGAAGGGTTATTTTTTTTCCCTTGGTCGAGGGAGGCAAAAAAGAGGAGGAAGAAGAAGAAAAAAAAAAATCAGGCGAAACACAACACATTTATCTATCAACCGCTAGACAAGACAAAGAGGTTTTAACAACAGTTTGAAAAGAGCGGCCTGTGAATGGTTACTATTCAATTTGTATTTTATTCCCCGCTGGTCATGGAATTGAGATCAGAAGAAAAAGTGAAAACACATGGTCGAGGTCAGGGGATCAGAGAACCACCACACACAGCAAAGGGAAGGGAAAGCAAAGGGAACTCGTGTGAAGAAATGGATTATATAAACAGAGCTTACCATCGCCTGCGCCCCATTATCCTATAATTTACCCCGCATGGGAGCATAGAAATATATTAAACTAGTGATAGGTTTTACCATTTCTTTACAACCCAGCCTCGTGCCAATCAAGCCTACTATATACTTTGAGACATGTTTAGAATTCTTGAACTAATGTGTTTATTTTAAATATCACAGGGAAATTATTACATCACCAGAAAATAATGCCAGAGTGGGGGTCTGCCGCCCTTTTGAAGTCCCGCTGCAAAGAAACATGATTTTAATTACATAATCACTTTGAAACTATAATTATACAATAAACGATGAGGATTAAGCGGGAAGTATAGAGTACATTAAAAATTGCTTAGGTCTTGAGAAAACAAACTGAACATGCAGGGGAAAAGAAAAAGATGAAATGCGAGGTCCTGGGGGGCGGTTGATAAATCCTCCCATTGGCTTCCTCTAGCCTGGGGCTCTCGGCTTGGGCCAAGGGAGGGCGTGCATGGCCTGAGTTGAGTAGCTGAGTTAAAAGCCAGTAAACCTGAGACAGAATCAAAGGGTTCTTTGAAAAGGGTGGCTCCATGTGCGCTTGCTAACCTTTCTACGCAAAAACGAAGTTGCTTTGGTGTTTACGAATTGGATTTATATCCGAAACTGTCGTTCATCGGGAATGCCACGGGGATGCTGAGTCACCACAGACTTGTTGGCCCTTCCCTTCTAGGAACAAACGTATCCAACGGGAAGTCGCAGCGGGTGCCCACCTGCTTGCACTAGTTTGTAAACAACCAACCAGGCAGTCAGCGGCTCCGCAGGACTCCGAACAACCCAAGGCGAAAGCACTCTCTGCTTGCACCAGCTTTCTTTCGGGTCCCTTTCCTGAAAGCTGCCTGCCCCTTAGATTTGCTTCTGTTTGCATTTCCAGTGAGGCCAAGGCAGGCACAGGGCTTTCCCCTTAAAACATAGAAACTTGGCTGCGGCCAGGTGGCATCAACGTGTGTCTCTCTTCCTTCAGCTTCCAAGAGCCCCTAGAACTTCTTTACAGAGCCAGCCACAGGAACTGGGCACCATGCCAGCCCTGCTTGTCTTCTGATCCTGCTTTCAGGCAATGCACCGGAGCCTTGGGATGAGGGTTCTAGGTTCTGATGAGGAGTCCAGAATGCTTTGAGAAGCACCTTAGAATGAACTCATTGAATATCAACTGGTGACCACCTATGTTTTCCTATTTTACCTGCTGGGTTTTTCAGGTCAGAGAGCAAAGCAGAGGGAGGAGGATCGGTCTTTGATTCAGGCCTCATCTTTAAAAGGGGCACATTTAGGAGGCTGCCACCACCAGCATTTGACAACCTCGGGTTGCCTCACAGCAGCACCTGGGGTGCCTGTGGTTGCATGCTCATGCCTGGCCCAGCCCAGTTATAGATGCACAGCGTTCACTGCTATCTCACTAACCACAGGGCAGAGGGGTGCTTCAGCACAAGTGGGCACTCCAGCTTTGTGCTCAAGTGGGAATTATGACTGAAGAAGCATTGGTGTTTAAATTCATGCGGCTCTCAAAACCTCCAAGGAAATTACGACTGAGCACCTATTCAAGGGCTGAATATGAAGTGCTGCCTGCCACAGAGGTTCTTTCCCCCATGATTGCTCGGAGGGCCAAGATTTAGAAGATGGGATGGGGATCAGCCTCCTCAGGATCACTGTAATACTAATAAGTGTGATTTACCACCTTTCCCAATGTAGTTCTCCCACAGGGCCTCATTTGGTGCTACCGCAATGCAGCAGGGTGAATACTGCATTTCATGAATAGTATCACATATTTATGGGGCTTATTATATACTCCAGCACTGTGATGTTTTGCATTCATTTCTTCCTCATAACAGCCTCCTGTAGGTAATTTATCCCACTCTTACCCCAATTGTACAAATCAGCAACGGAGGTGCAAAGAGAGGATTACTTAACGTGTCCCTGTCACTTGACCAGAAATGGCCAGGATGGGTCGGAATCTAGACTTTGAGATCTTAGAAATGCAGACTGGGAGAATTTGTGTCTCATAGGAGGTTTCAGCGACCCACTCGGATTAGAACCCACGTCGTGGTGAGTAGGGGCTGTGGCGCGTGGCCGCGGCCCACGGAGCCACCCGAAAAGCCCTGAAATCCACAAGTTTTCCTTGAGAGCATGGGCCGAGCGCCTTGCTGAGCGCCACCGTCCACAGTGGAAGAGCCCGAAGGGCCCCGGGCTGTTGCCTCCACCGTGTAGCCGCAGCGTCCCGGGCAGCAGTTGTTTCCACAGATAGGTCCTCTGGGGAAATACCCGGGAGAGGTTGTCTGCCCGACGTCCCCAAGCGGCACTTGGAGCTTAAGGAGGCAGGCGCGTGGGGGGGGGAGTGGCGGGGGGGGGGGCTTGGGAGGTCACCGGGCCTGCAAGAATGAGGGGCGAGGCTGGAGAGGCTGGCCGGACGGGCTCAGCCCGCACTCCGCTCCACACCCGGCTGCGCTCTGCTCCGAGCAGGTCCCCAGCTGGCTGCGCGCTCCAGGGACCCAGCGTGCTTCTCCGGAGGCGCAGGGAGCCCTGCACCTGGCGTGGCCTGGGTGTTTCCGGGCGACGCGCATCTAGAGCTGAGCTGAGGAGGGCGGGGAAGGGCAAGGTACCAGGCGTCGGCCGGAGGGAGTGGTTTGGAGGTTGTGATTGAGACAACGGGTCTGACTCCATTGCCCCTTCCTATTTCTTGGCGCTGCCAGCGGGCAGGCCGGGGTCTTGGCCTGAGGGCTTTGTCTCTTCCTCCTAGTAGTTGGAAAGTGGCAGGGCAGAGGTGGCGGGTCCTACTTCAAAGAGACATTGTCCAGGTCTCGCAGGGGAGTCACGACGCCGCCTCTTCTCATCTCACAGGAGGAAGGCACCGACAGGGTAACCAGCCTGGAAGAAACAGCCAGTGTGGGCCCAGGTCTCCACCAGAATATATGTGTGACAGTTTCCCTAGTTTCCCGCGGCGAGGGCACCTTTCGTTTCTATGCAGTCTCCTCAGAGTCCAGTGTTTCAGAAAAACGCAGAGTGGAAGCTCCAGGCAGAACTGAGGAAGAGCAGGGAGGGGCCATCCCCTACAAAGCTTCTGGGCTGCACGGGGGAGGAGCTGTCTGGTTACCCCATTTCAAGAGAAGCTAGTTACCTGAGCCCTGACTTCTTGCCTGGCACTATGCTGATCCCTTTAGAGATGTTTTTCCATCCTGCCTGTATGTGGGGATTACGAAGGGGAATTTTAGAAATATGATGCCCAGAGTAATACAATCATCATTTCTAGGAACAAGACCAAGGCACCTTTAAAAAAAAGTTTCCTAATTCCAGTGTGCTGCCATGTTTGAAAGCCCTGCTGTAGGGAAAGGCAATCCGCGAAGCTCCACCTGGCTGGTGCCTGTTTCCTAGGTGAGAAAGCTGGGCCCAGGTCAGCCCAGAGACAAGCACAGGTCCCTCTGGTGCCAGAGAGTAGGTGTTCAGACTCTGAGGGCTGAGTCCCTTCGAGCTGCTCCCCTGCCCCAAAGTTCATTCCACTGGGGAGACACCTGGGGTCATAGCAGGAAGAAGTAGGAAGAGTATCAAGGTCCCAGCTTCAGGGCAGAGGACCCTCTCCACTCAGGGTCTTGAAAGGAGAAAGGGACAGTATGGGGAGAAAGGGAGAAAAAGCATTGGCTTTCGGAAACAGAGCCCCACGTGACCCTGCGCTCCAGAGAATGCCCTGGTCTGAAAGGGTTTGAAAGGTGACATGTGGAGATTCAAGCCCAGTCACACAGGTGCATGTCACCCCTTAGGGAAAGCTAGAGGAGTGTCACGAAATGAGCGCTGGATTAGGAGTCAGGAAATAAAACATCTGCATAGCTGAGCCATCTGTCCCCCCCCCCCCCCCCCCCCCCCCCCCCCCCCCCCCCCGGCAGCGTGTCACGTTGGACAGGTCGCCCCTTCTGTGCCTGCTCCTGTAAAGTAGCAGTTGAATGGGGTTATCTCTTAAGGCTGCTTCCTGCTCACACATGTTATGATTATTTCAAACCATGGTGTAAATAAATTCAATTCTGTATCCAAACTGGAAATATTAAGATCTCTCACTTGCTTTTCATGCTTCTCAGAAAGGAACTATTATTTCCATTTTGGTAATGAAGGACACAGGGTCTGTGTTGACCTTTCCCCCTGGTAGTTTCTAGTCCTATTCTGGCAACGTGTCTACACTCAGCCCCTCTGTTCCTGTCTTGCAGGCCCCTCTGCAGAGAGCCTGGGGTATTTGGAGAAGGAAGGCACAATGGACAGAATGTGGGAAACAGTTCGAGGCCTTCCATACACCCCAAAGCAGGTCTGGAGTCTAAGCAGAGTCAGAGCAGGTCTGTGTTTGAGACGGGGTGGAGGAATGGACAACGAATCTTTTGGGCTTTTCTCATAGCCTGTCTGATTCTTGGTCATTCATTCACTAGTCACACTGTAAAGATCTTCAACAGGGTAGGCCAGAGTCGTTATTCATTGTTCCAGAGGACAGTTGCTTTGGCTTAGGTCTAAAATGTGCCCCAGAGGGCATGTGCTGGGGCCTTGGTTACCAGCAGATGGGCTTTTGGAAAGTGATTGGATCAGAAGGACTCTGATTTCATCATCAGATTAATTCACTGATGGATTTACAATTTGATGGCAATATTAGGAGGTAATGGAAATTTAGGAGGCAGGGACTAGTTGAAGGGAATGAGCCATGGGAGCATGACCTTGCAGTCTATATTTTGTCTCTGACCCCTCTCCCATCCTGTCCTGTCCTCTCCATTCCTCTTCTTTCTGATTGTGATCATTTATCCCTTTCCTGGCTACCATGAGGTAATTAGCCTTCTTCCCCTGTGAGTTCTCTGCCATAGTGTTCAGCCTCACCTCACTGACCATGGACTGAAACCACTGAAATTGTAAGCCACAATAAATCTTTACCCCTTAATTTGTTATTCTCAGTTATTTTGTCCTGGTGACTGAAAGCTGAGTAACACAAGGGGCCAGCATGGGTACGTAAAGATACTCCCATTCAAAGCCCTGCAGCTCTACATCTGTGTGCTTTCTACCTCAGTGTCTTAATTTCTGACTATTCATTAGCTTAATAAATATGCAGGTTCCTCTGCTTATGATAGGTTTATGTCTTGATGAGCTCATCATAAATTGAAAACTTTGCAAGTCAAAAATGCCGAATATACCTAACCTACTGACCATCTTAGCTTAAGATTGTGGGGCAACTGGGAGCTGTGGCCACCCTTTCTTCACAGAGTAGTGTACTATGTATTGCTACTCTAAGGAAGAGAACAAAATATAGTTTCTACTGAGGTACATCACTTTCAAACTACTAGAAAGTTGAGAAATCCTAAGTTCAGCTATGGTAAGGTAGAGTCTGTCTACAATTTGTGGTCAGGCCTGTTCAGATAGATTAAACCAGTAGCTCAGATAGTAACACCTGCACATGGATACTTTTAAACAATGGCTATGATTCTAAAGTGTGGCTGGTTGAGGGCAATTGCTATAGATGCTTATATAGAGATCATGGAGAGGCCAGAGGTCTGCTGAGAAGCCTGCATGGAGATCCAGATCTGAGGCTCAAGCTGCGGGGGACGGGTGGCTGGTGACCCTGCAGGGAAACGCAGAGTATCTGAGATAGTTGAAGACAGAACCTCAGGGGACCCTGACACCAGAAAGATAAGGAGAGACCGTGGAAGAGACTGAAGTGAAGGAACTTGAGATCCAAGAGAAAAGCCAGGAGGGTGGTAAGAGAGAAGAGAAGGAGTGTCTTGCTGGCTGCAGGGCCCAACAGTGCCACTGCTGCCATGCGGCTGATTTTAAGATGAAAACTGGAAAGTCTGCTGGACTTGGCACCTGAGAAGTCTTGGCACCTGAGCAAGAAGAGAGCAGTGGGGCCAGGGAGCCACCCGGCAGGTGGAAGAGGTGAAGGTGAGCAGAGAGGGATTCTGACATTCCTTTCAGCCAACCAAGGAGGCAGTTGTGACTGGGACACTTCTCCTCCCTCGAGGCCGCGAGCACCTTCTCACCACTCACAGGAAGCTCAAGGAATCTGGCTGCCCCTTCATTTTACTTTATAAATTTGGAACACCTCATGAGTTTATGTGTTAGCCGGGCGTGGTGGTACATGCCTGTAGTCCCAGCACTTGGGAGGCTGGGGCAGGAGGACTGTTGGGAGTTTGAGACCAGCCTGGGTTACAAAGTGAGCTCAAGGCCAGTGTGAACTGCATAGCAAGACCCTGTCTCAAAAAGACAAAAAAAAAAAAAAAAAAATGAGTTTACATGTTGTTCTTATGCGGGGACCACATTACCCCTCTCTGTGTCATTCTAATTTTAGCATATACACTTCCGAAAGTATGCAGTGGCTATCGTTTTGGATGCCTGGATGGAAATGAGGTTCTCCACCACAGACCTGCGGATGTATACCAGCATGCGTGAGCTATACATAGCACAAGGAAGCCAAGCCCAAACTCAGAACTAGAATGTGAAACCAATTTAAAACGTGCTCAATTATTCTCCCAATCAGTGTCAAACCCAGGGTGAAATGGTCTACTGCAGCCAGGTGGCAAACTAAGCAAAACCAGCCGTGACTCCAGGCCACAGAAATCAGTACTGAGGCTGCCAAACCTTGAAGGCTGACTTTGTCGCCTAACAGGAAACCCATGGAGAAAAACAACCTATCCTCCTCCCCCGGGGGTGGTTGACCACTATAAGGAAGCTCAGAGAGCCTACAATGAGTGGAAACCCACAAAAACACCAAAAAAGAAACAGAAGAAGCCCTCTGTGAACAGCCCATCCCTGTAAATGCAACTGAGGGGCTGGATGCTTCAGGAGACTTGGAGTCTCTCCTCCCTCCACCAGCTTCCTGCAGGCCAGCTCTGCAGTGAGACAGGAGGGGTACAGGGCCTGTCCCCACACTGCCACCTCCCCTCTCCTCCACAGGGCTGCCCGCTCCTCTTCACTCACAGTGACCCTATCAAGAGCCATTTGCACCCGAGAGGCTCCTCGGTGGGACCCAGCAGGTGGCCACACTCAGCCCTGAGCCGCGGGGCTGTGGGAAGCATCTGGAGCAAGTCCAGAGCTCTGCTGTCTCCTGCTGGGCTGCCACTTGGCCCCTAGAAGGCAGGAACAAAGCCCTGTAGCAGCCTCAACCCAGGGAGGGGATGAGTGGGAACAGACAGAAGGGGAGCTCGCTGTTTTCACCTGGGGGCAGGTTAGAGTTATGGAGTCTTTAGAATTGCTATGCTGTGTCGTGTGCATATTGCACTGTGCGTTTTTTTCTTTTAAAGTTGTCGCCATTGTTTTTTTTAAGGCAATGACAATTATGTCCAGTGCATCCCTGTTGCCAGGCCCCAAAATACCACCCTTCTATTTCTCTCTCTATTCAGGCAATGGCCTGCAATTTTCCTCTTGCCCTACAGCCACCACCATGCAATTTGCACCTCACGGAACATCCTGGCTGGGTCTTAATGCTGTCTGGTCTCTCCCCTCCCCTCCCTGAGAGCAGTGACCTGTTGTTGGTCCTGCCCAGAAGTCTTCTGGGTAAGTATTTAGGATCTGCATCTGATTGGCCATTGGTGACCTGGAAGATCCTTCTCAGAAATTCAGCTTTGAAGAATCACATGGAGGGGTGGATGCTTGCCGACACAAAAGCACCATCTCGCAGCCTTCCCCAAACCCATGGTATGAATGGAGCTGAGGTGGTTTTCGAGTTGTTCCGAGCGGGCAAAAATAGGACATTTTACTTGCAATGGAGAAGAGGTTACTTGGCAGCGTTAGTGACTGATGCTCTGGCTGTCCAACTTTCTGCTCGCTGAAGCGTTAAAGTGGCAATCCTAAAGTCGCTGTAAAGCCAGCCATCCGGCACAGAGCACTTAATTCCAGCCCACAAATGAAAAGCTTTCATTAGACCTTTCCTTCTTATTTTGCTTTAGATCTTAAATTGTTTTTCACAGGCACTTGCCAAAAATGTAACTGCAGTGGATCGTGAGGTACTTTTGCAGGTGGCAATTAAAACAGCTGAGCCTTCTCTCTCCATAATGAAGGGTTAGGGAGACTAAATATGAGTGCTGACTAAACGCCTTAGATGCTTTATTTATGCTTCCTTGTTCTCAAGGCAGCGTGGTTCAGTGGAAAAATTCACTTGGGTTAGATGGTAGAAGAGCTAGGTTCTGGGACAGATTAGCTGTATAACCTCAGGTAACTTAACATCTCTGAGCCCTGGTTTCCTAATCTATAAAATGAGAGGGTTGGACTAGTTAATAACCAAGGGTGTTTGTTGGCTAATATTCTAGGAATCCATGATTCTGTCCCGTAACAAAATACATACTCACTCACCTTAATTAAATGCGTTATGGTTTGTAAGAAAAATTTCTGTGTACTAGGAGGTCAGTATTGTTTAATTAAGCAAATATTTGTTTAACAAATTCTATGGCAGGTACACTTTTATCTCTGTGAAGGCCAGAGAAATGAATATAACTAAGCTCATACTCTTGGGTATTCATGACTATCCAAGTCCCTATCATATGCAGCATGTATCTCTTTTGAAAGACAATGGTGGGGTTGGGGATATAGCTCAGGGGCACAAGTGCCTGCCTGGCAAGCACAAGGTCCTGAGTTCGACTCCTGGTGCCAAAAAAAGAAAAAAAGACGATGATGGAACTGAATATGGGAACTCCCTCTGAGTAAGCCTGAGTGAGACACAAGCTCCTGCTCAAGCAATGGTCCTGACTCAGGTTTTTCTCCTGATTCCTCCGTTCATGACATGACTCCAAAGTCATCTCTGTCCAAATACCTTGTCAGATTCTTCAGATGAATTGATTTAGACAATTTGCTCAGTTCAAAACACATGCAACTTGACATTTGATTCACTATTGATCTTAAATTACTCAAGCTTTGTGTGTGTGCATGTGTGTACTCGTGTGTATTATTCACATTAGATATATGCGCCTGTTTGTGCTTTAAAAAACAAGTCCTCTACCAGTATGTTTTCACTGCCACATATATGCATTGCGCATGTCCATATGTTTTAGTCCCAGCATGCAGGAACCTTAGGTCCTTCTAGAAAGCTATTGCTGGGAATGGGATAAAAGGGAAGGAGTAGATGAGAAATCTCCCTTCTTTGGACCCACAGAATGCTAGAGCTCCAGGTCTAGAAGGGGTGGCAGGTGCAGGGCCTAACTCTGTCATTCTAGCGGGTGTCAGAGCCAAATTGGCAGGTGACCTATCCAGAGTTAGTGGCCAAAGTCTAGAGCTCCTGACTTCCACCCCAGTCTCTCTCTACTTTGCCGTCCTGTCAGTGGTCCTTTACTTTTAAAATCTTTCTCTCGGGGCTTTCCTCCTTCTAAGGGCTCTGAATTAAGTAAATGGGTGCTGCTGCCGCTGGGTGTGTTGAGCTGATGGACCGCATTACCTGTGGCTTCTAAAACCCCAGAGGCGAGTTGGGCCAGTGAGCTGCTACGATCTCTGGACCTAGGCTTGGCCCTGGGGGACAGGTGCTCTGTCCTGGGCCCTAGCTTAGCTAAAACCTCGCTTGCCACCTTCCCTCTTGGTAACCATCCCAACTCCTCCATAGATCCCCTGTGGTCATCCTCCTGGTTCTGGGATCATTTTCCATGGCATGCCCTCGCCTTACTGACACCTCCATGCCGCCAGGGCTAGTGCTCTGGCCAGAGAGCCCATGAAGTCTCCCAGCTGCTGGAATGCACTGTAAAGGGCAGAAGTCACTGTGGAGCACAGGCCATGGTGTGGGTGGGAGCACGTGGCTGTGAGCAGACCCCTCACGGACAATGGGACTTTTATTTCTGGCCTGCCTTGGCTAGCAGTCTCTCTCCCACTCTCTTTTTTGGCTGGGTTTTGGTTTAAGGTTACTCTTTTAGGATTAACTTGGTGTTTTCTTTCCCATGCCACTGGGGAAGTTTCTGTTTTCGAAATGGACCATGTGCAGACAAGCCAGTCGGTCAAAGGCCCTTGCTGGACCACAGGGTTGGTGTTCAAAGGCTTCTCTATGGCGGCCTGACAGATGGAGGCCAACCCAGCTCACCTCTGCTGTGTGAAGAGGCACACTGTTCAGTGAGGTAGTCTTAAAATTATTGTTTTCTACTGAGGCTATGTAATTGTAAGCAAGCGGCCCCTCTCCTCATCGACCCCCTGGTCTTCACAGAAGGTGCTGGGAGAACGCTTATTTGGGGGCATGTTTAGGGAGGTCTTGTGCTTTGTGCCTCATTTCTGTGCCCCAGTCAGCATGAAGTCTGGGCGCCAAACACATCCCCATCTCCTTTTCTCTGAAATTCAACAATGAAATGAGTGAAATAATCAAAAGGGGTATTTTGTTTGTTTGTTTTTGGTTCTTGAAACCCAATTAAGAAGGGCCAGCTATTATTTTTTTAAGAAATACTAAATAGTGTGGGAAGGAAAGGGCAAGGCCCAGGATCTCTGTGAAATCAGTGATGCTCTCTAGCAGCCCAAAAGCTCTAACCCGTTTAAGCTGAAGGCTGCAATTTTTGTTGTTGTTGTTGTTTTTGAGACAAGATCTCACTATGCAGGTCAGGCTGGCCTCGAACTTGAATTGATCCTCCTGCCTCAGTCTTCTGAGTGGTGGGATTACAGGCTTGCAGCATCACAGCTAGCAAGGTTTTTGAATTTTTGCATGAAATTCGTATTTCTTATGTAGAAAAATTCAGGGAACAATAATTTGAAGAGAAAAAATTGTGTCCCATACTTATGTGGCATTCAAAAATTGGAACACTAGGCATAAAAGGATTAATCCTAAGCTTACACCCTGGAGGGTTTGTACGGGGCTGCCAGAACTTTCCCCTGTCCATGCTAATGGTCAAGTGGCTGATTCTTTATTATTTTCTGCATGGGGAAGCAGGCCCCTTAGGTGTACTGTGACTCAGAGTTTGAGCCCATAGTCCCAGCACTGGGGATTTGGTAAGAGCTGCCCCCGGGCAGGTGCACAGTTAATGGTAACCACATAATTACTTTGTTCAGAGCCATATTCATACCATAAGCGTGAACATAAGAGTGAGAACATTATGAGCAAAGGTATGTGTTAACTTCCCAACACTGTGACAAAATACTACCCAATCGTAATGACTGAAATGAAGAAAGCTTTATTTTAGCTCATGGTCTCAGGAGCCTCAGTCCATGGTTCACCAGTTTCTTTGCCTATTTTGAGGCAGGAATGTCAAGGTAGAGCACATAGTGGAGGAGAGCTGCTCCTCTCATAGAAGCCGGGAAGCAGAGAGAGAGAGAACCAGAGAGGAAGGGCTGGAGGCAAAATGGAATCCCCGGTGCCACATCCTCCATGATCTGCTCCCTCCAACTGGACCCTGTCTCATAAGTGCGCACTCAGCGATGCGATCCAGCCACCTCTCCAGGTCCTTCCTCTGCGTATCACTGTACTGGGGGTCATGGCCTCGGTACATGGTCACTTTGAGGACACTTCATATTCAAATTGTAAGAAGGGGACTTCTCTCACCGTACCTTTTTTTTTTTTAACCTGGGCTTTATTTTTTTATAGCTTTTTCTTCTTATTAGTACAAAATAAATATCTACTTATAAGAAAGGCATAAAGTAGACAAAATACATTCTTCTCATCCCTCCTTCCTATATTTTTCTCCCTAGGAGTAACCACAGCTAAATCCTTGGTTTGCAGCCTTTCAGATTTCACACTTTCAATGATCCACAGCTGAGTTTGCTCTACCACCAAGTTTTTCTTGATGCTTTTAGGCCTTGTTTTAAAATTAGCTTTATTGAGATACATTTATATACAATAAAATTCACCAACTTTGAGTACATACTTGGGTGAGTTTTGATAAATATATGCATGCTCATGACTTAGCCATGATCTTGGACATTTCCCAACAACCACAAATTCCCTGATGTCCATCGTTTTGGTTCCCATTCTTGGCCAAGACAGCCATAAATCTGGCCTCTGCTGTTATGGAGTAGTTTTACCTTCGCTAAAATTTCATCTAAGCAGAACCATGCAGTGTATACTGTTTTATGCCTGTTTTCCTTTAGCAGCATGTGTCTGAGACTCAGTCATGTTGTGCTGTGTGTCTGTAGTTATTTTCTATTGCTTCCTAGTATCCCACTACATGGATTTCCTGTAGTTGGCTCATTCACTTTTCTGTTGCTGAACATTTGAGTCGTTTCCAGTTTACAGCCACTGCGGGGTTGTCTGAGAAGTTGTTATTAATCATGAAAAAGTGGAACAAATCCAAATTTAGTCCTCACTATGATTCAAAGCATGGTAGTTAGCAGGCGTCTTTCTAAGGCAGATGTCTTGCCGTGAGCAAGTACAGATAGGCTGCATAGCTGTTGATTATAATAATGATGATTATCCATGTTAAATGCTCACACAATACTTCCAATTCGCAGACTCTGTTTTCAGACATGCTCTCCAGCCGTTTAGTACATTTATTTTATAAGTTCCAGGCTCATAATATGCTCTCTTTCTACCCCACTGCCTCCTCTATGGCCCATAAGGAGGGGCAAGCCTGAGTCTGCTGGCCCCTAGCTTGAGGAATTTTGCTGATAACTTTACCCATGAAACACTGACTGCGGTCCTGCTTACACAGATCATTTAAGTCCTGATTTAGATGGAGTTCTAGGAAATTTAATAACTACTCCTAGAGGTCTGCTATATACACACCCATTAATTAAAAAGGACCTATTAAAATGGATCTTGAAAGAATGTAAAGTAGATAGCACTAAAACATGGTTTGACGTATTTTGCTGACTTCAGGCAGTAATTCTGATGATGGAAGACATGCCACCCCAAAAGCAAAATCATCAAGCACGCTCAAAGAATAAACCCCGCACAGTGAATCCATGGTGTTCATGCTTCCGGCCAGGAATGCAATTTTCCCCTTGCTTGAATTATTCATTTCCTTTTTAATAGGTCACGTCTCATTGATTTAGCATTGGGCCAAATACAGTTATAGATTTGGTGTGGGGGAGGGAGGAGAAGCAGAGAACAGAGAGAACTTCATGGACGCAGGGTGACTCTGCTGTTTAGTATCCAAGTACATGGGTATTAAGAACTGTACCACATCTTTGATTCTTTCCCCATTATGGAAGGAATAAAGAACTTTCCCATGTTTATATATTTGAAAGACTAATGAGAAGTCAGCTTGAAAGTATTGTTTGATGAATAGTTTTTGCAAATGTCCCTGTGAGGAAATACCATAGCACACATTTCCACATAAAGCCAGGCAACTCCAGTGTAATGTGAAAAATAGACGGGTCCCTACATCTGTCTCCAGGAAGGATAAATCACCAAATAAACATTTTAATCAGCTTAAAATATAATAAAAAAAAAACCCAATTCCCTAAGATGGTTAGAGTCCTCCTTAGAATGTTTATTTTGTCTGTATTGTTTGTATCCGAAATAACAGTTGTGATGAAGTCACAGAAAAAGCATCCCATGGCCACATCCTGTCAACTGAGATGGACAGACAGTCTGAGATGAAGGGTAAGCTGTTAACAACCAGTCTTGATGGGGGTGTCACAGTCTGAGCTTCCAACTCCAACAACTGACTTAAACATCCACTTAGAATGCTGATTTCTTCCCACCACCACCTTTTACGCTACAGTTCTTGATTTACTAAAAAATTCACAAGGTAAATGGAACACTCGGTAAATATTTGTTGTACAAATAAATATTGAGCCTAATGTAGTTCTTAGCATTAGGCTAACTTTTAAAAGCCTTATCCTTGGCTGGGTGGGTAGAGATCATTGTATCAGAAGTTAAGAAATCATTATAACCTTCAGAAACTTGGTTTCCATTTTGATAAAAAGTTAGCATTCCTTTCCATGGAATCCCACATTATAGGGTTTCATATTTTTAAATGAGGTGTAATTTTTTTTCAACTAAAAAAGGTAATACAAACATTCTTTACTATGTTGAACAACGCAGAAATGTGTAAACGATGCAAAATGGGATAACCTCTTCTCTCAGAGCAGCTCTGGTCCTCACAGGCAGCCACCATTAACAGCTCAAGGTGTTTTCTTGTGTCTTTTCAAATGCACAGAAAACTTTTAATTTCTCAAGCCAAAAAAGTTTGCATTGTATTCTATGTATTATTTTTCAAACTGTTTTCTTCTCAGTGAGATTTGCATAAGGTCCTGTTTGGGCCAACCCTCAAAGGAAAGGGTCTCTAACACTCAGGGATCCGCCCAGCTAACATTTGCTGAGACTGTGCCACAGGATTCTGGGTCTTGACTTTCACACTGGCTCCTCTGCATCAAGATTGTCGCCTGTCCCTTGAGCCTGGGGAAAAGGGACAAAACTAAAACATGCATTTTAGTTTTTGGTTGAAGAATTTGACTACAAACCTTTTTTTGGAGTATTTCAGGCTGAATTTGAAAATATAGTTAAACAGATCCAGTATCTAATAGGGATTTATTACATATGTTTTTATGTAATCCCATGGAAGCCAAAAGATGTTTTTATCTTTTAGTTTGAACTAGAGTATGTTTTATTTCCTACTGTTTATCACTGATGGGCAGCACCATAGATCGTTAGTGTCTAGTGATGATATGTAATCCCCTTGTGCCAAAGCTATCCCTAAATCATACCACCAACCACAAGCAAAAACATTCCTCAGCAGGAAGCCAGCCTGTCCCCACACATGACAGACAAATGGTTGTCTTGGCTCAGGTAATGTTCTGGACACAGAAGGTTATCTTTAAACATAAGGTATTAGAGAAGAAGGATGAACGCCTCTGGATTTTCTAGTTTCCCACTTTTCTATCCCAGGGGCTCTCTCACTTGCACACACCTAACCCCTTTATTGCCTAGAGTCTTTGGTCCCAGAACCCTGGAGCTTGTATTTATGTTCATCACTGTAGATCCCAATAGCTTCCTTTTAGGAGAAAAGGCAAGCCCTGGGCTAACGAAAATATGGGGCGAGGGTGATTCTTCAAGCACTCTTTCCTATACCTGATTGGTTATGAGGTAGGCCCTGAGCTGAGCCTCTCCCATAATGCCGCTAGCTTAATCTGTCCTCCAGTCTCTTGTGGTGTTCAGAGTTAACCAACCAGCTGCACTGAACAGAGATGTGATTGAAGCTCAGCTCTGGCAACTCGCTGGCCATGTCAGGGTGGCATTTATGGCTGCCCGCTGACCCTGCTTGGCCCAGGTTGGAATACCTCTGCCCAATTCCTAACCTCGTGCAAGAACTTCTTGAGTCATGGCAATGAACAGTTTGGAAGACAAAGGAGCATTTGCTGGGAACCAAACAAGATCCTCAGGTAGGTGAATCAAGGCTATGCCTCAGACTTGGTGGGGCTAGGCTGAGGTAGGAGAGCTGCCCGTGGAAAGAGGCAGTCCCACCTGGCCCTGAGTACTCCTGCACGTCCTTGCTGGGCATGACAAACTGCAACGCTGACAGTCTCCTGACCCAGAGTTGTATCTGTGTTAAGTCAGCTGGGTGATCGTGCAGGCCAGGGGGGCCGCAGTGTGACTCCTGTACTGAATACTCACTCGCCATAGGTAGAGAACAGATGGATGATTCACTGCCTGGAAGAGGAAGTGCAGAGCTCACAGCCCTGGCTCCTGAGCCGTAGCACAGCCCACTGTGTGTACAGTAGCTGTCTGTGCCCTTCATATCTCTCCTTGGGGCTGTGGGGATGGGAAGCCGCTCACCTGCCTGTGCCCCTGTGTTGGGAGCCGGTGTGAGGGCTTGCTGTTAGTCTCCTTGAAATCAGCCCCTCCCACCGTGTTACCAAGATGGCGCCTATATCCTGTTTTCTGGTTCTTGTTGCTGACTCTGTGTATACCATATATAGAGAGGTACCTGCTTACTCCGCCTTAAAACCAATCCTGGAGGCCCACGTGGCGTAGTATGATTTGCTAACCATTCTTATATAAGTCGCTGTGACAGTAAACAGCAGCAGCAGCAGCCTGGAAGGAGCCACGCAGAGTGGACTCCTGTGGGGTTTGTGCTGTGTCCAATAAAGAAAATGTTACAGAACCCGATTGTCTGCGTGCTGCCTTCTGCGGGTCGGGAGCGGCGCCGGACACCCCTGCAGGTTGCCCTGTTGTGAACAATAAACTGACTTGAGGCTCACTGTCCTATGGACTGTGGCAAGACAACCTGCTTGCTTGATGCATTAACTTCCTGTTGATGCTGTAACATTACAAATTTAGTGGCTTAAAACTTCACAAATTTATTATCTTACAATTTTTGAGATCAGAATCTGAAATGAGTCTTATGGGGCCAGAATCAAGGTTTAGCATGGCCTATAGTTTAAATGCTCCAAGGAAGAATCTGTTTTCCTGTTCTCCAGCCTCTAGAAGCTGCCAGGCTTTCTTGGCTCATAGACCTTCGCTTCATCTTCAGAGCACATTGCTCCAATGTCAGCTCTCATGATCTCCTTATTCTGCCTGACTCTGCCTCCCTCTTACACAGACACTTGCAGTTACTTTGGGCCCACCGTGCTGTCTCAAGATCCATCACCACATCTACAGGGCTATTGTTGCTATGTAAGATAACATATTCAAAGGTTCTGGGCATTAGGGCCATTATGCAGTCTACTATACCTGCTTAGCTATCTTTTGGGGTCTGTATGGTTTATGTCTCAATGTACCCTTAAAGCCTCATACAGTCATAGGGTTTTTTGAGGTGGTTGAATTGAGAGTGTGTGATGCTGGGACTAAGGGTGCATGAGTAGTTTAAATCAGTCCACTTACTGGTTTGGCACAGTTATGGCTAAGATTAAGGGGTAAGTGCTATATTGGCCTTAGGGAGGGTAAACTGAATAAAATACAAGGAACAGAAAGAGTTTCCCCTTGTTTGCTTGGTTTTGCTGTCTTCCACCATGAACTGTTGGCCCTTTGCCATGTGCTACCCTGCCTTGGAGGCAGCCAGTCTTGGACTGAAATCTGTACATACCATGAACTAAATAAACCTTTTCCTGCTTAACTTTGGGTGTCAGGTATTTTGTCTCAGCAATGAGAGCAAAGTAACTAAGACAGGGTCTTGTCATTTGCTGGTAATAATAGCATTGCACTCTTTAGCTTATACAAAGCAAGGGCATCTGTTCTTCCTGATGTTTCCTGATGCTCTAGCAAGAGAGGGTCCATTTGCTACTCCTGGACATAAACTGCAAGCCCGGTATTTCTAGAATGAAACTCCATAAGGCCAGAGAACATTGTCTGATTTATTTGCCAATGATCCCCAATGCCTACAACTGTACCTTTGGAACTAAAGAAGGGTAAATCAGTGTAAATATGAAAGTCTTTTTATGTATCTGTCAAAATAATCAGTTTTTTAAAAAAATAATGGTGCTTAATACTTAAAAAGTAGTTCAACCTTTCTGGAAGATATGAAAAATAAAAAATTTTCGTACTCTTTGATGCAGAGGAGAGTCTGGAACTAGACCCTATGGGAGCAAATAGGAATGTTGATACAAATTTGAAACCTAAAATGTTCACTGCAGCATTTATAATAGGAAGCTATTAGATACAATCTTTAGTTCAATAGTAGGAGATTTCTTTAAAATTGTGGTAGATCAATTTCACCTGAAATTGTATGGATACAGGAAACTAAGGTTATAATTTTTAAAAATTAATTAAGTTCATTGGTACATTTTAGATATACATAATGATTGCATTAATCATAGGGAATTTGTGCCTGTGCATGATGTATCCTCTCCTCTTCCCATTCCCCTCCCCTTTTACTCCCTCTTACCCTCCTTATTTACAGAAGCTTTGCTCCCATTTTTTCTTGTTTTTTCCTTTTCCCTTCCTCACCGGGAAATGTTTTTAAACATGAAGGATGCAAGATTATAAATGTAATATAGCATCAACTCTGGTAATATAAATACACATGAAACAACTGAAGAAAAATGTGCCAAAGTATTAGCACCATTTAATGTTTGAATAAAGCTTTCAGGCAAGGAATTTAGATAATTTTTCCCCTCTGGATAGTTCTCAGAATTTTCATATTCAATAGATATTCCTTTTACAATCACAAAATGAAATGTTTAAAAGTTTTCCATGCATAGGAAGTATCTAGTATCTGCCATTGACTCTAATCTAAGAACCACAGTATGTGGGGTGATTCACATCAAAATCCCTAGTAAGCTTTCTCTCTCTCTCTCTTTTCTTTTCTTTTTTTGGTGGAGATGGGATTGATCCCAGGGCCTCCCACGCACTAGGCAAGCACTCTACCCACTGAGCCACACGAACCCACTTTAAAAGCTTCTCAGGCAGAAGCTTCTCATTTCTTCTTGTTCTTTCAGGTTGCAGATGCATGGACATTCTCTGGGCAGGCAGTGGAATGGGAAGCGAGGGGCTGGGGAGGAACAGAAGATGTACACTGGCTTATTCCGCATGTGACAGATGCCCAGGGCAGGGCGGGGCGGGGCGGGGCGGGGCGGGGCGCACCGAGGAAGGCTCTGCCAGTTCCGGATTATGTGGCTTTTACGTAGGGATGGAAGTGGGAAGATAGAATGCAATTACAAAAACGTGGTCACTGACTCTGAAAAGGACTCAAATTACTGACAGCTTTAAGTAATCAATGCTATGAGAGCCATAATTACCCCAATATTAGGAAAGTTTGGGATTTTAAACACACACACATACACAACAAAAACCAGCTCTCCCAACCCTGCCTTTCTGTCTAGGTCTCTCTGATTACATAACAAGAAAAGGAATGAGCCACAGATGGCTCCGCTCGGCTTGCTTTGAAGTGGGTTCAACTCCATTTATCTGGTCCGTGGTTTGAGGATGGGGTGGAAGCATCCGACCCATACAGGGGACACAGCATCTGCTTGTGGGCACAAGTGCGTGAGGAGAGGGTTTGCCCTTGGAGAGCACTGGTTCTCATCTCATCCGCTTGGGGGAGAGCCGGGAGGTTTGGGCTCCCTCCTCCATTAGTCAAGGGTCTGCACTGCTGGCTTGAAGCTTCCTGTCACATGGCCAGGCTGGGGGATGACCGCAGCTCTAACATAGCCAAGCCTGGTCCCACTCGGTCCCTCCCCAGCAGGGAGGGCTCTGACTATCTTAGCTGGGGGAGGTCAAGCAGGGCCCTAGGTTTCAGCCCTTCATGGTGTGACTTGGTATTTATAGCTGCTGCTATGTTCATTTTCTCTCAGGCACTTACTTACGTCATCTCTCTAGTTTTCTAAAAGGGATAATTGACTCAAGAAGTGGAAGTAGGCCAGGGATATAGCTCAGTGGCAAGTGCCTGGCAAGTGCAAGGTCCTGAGTTCAACTTCTGGTACAAAAAAAGAAAAGAGGCAGAAGTGCCACATATTTGTGGAGGGCAGGCAGTGAAAGTGGGAATGGCCAGTGTGGAAGGCCAGCTCCAGGAAGGCTCTACGGTGACACAGCTTGGGGGCTGCACCCACAGACGGGGTAAACCAGTGCCTGGGCAGGTACAGTACAGAGTGAGGGCCGAGGGGCTATGGACTGCAGGGTGCACACCTGTCCCAAAGGCAGGAAAGTCATCTCAAGATTAATTCTGGGGCCAAAGAAAATACAACTGCAGGTTGGATTTGTCCCAAAGGTCAGCAATGTGGTGTTCTTATGGATGCAGAGACAGTGAGAAAATCCAGGGAGAGGACTCATTCAGGTAGTGACCAGAAGGGCTTAGAATCTGGGTCTCTTGTTGCTCTGGTCAGGGATACTCTAGTCTGGATTTTGGCTGAGAAACTGCTCCATGGCAGCCTTTCCACTCTGTCCCCCAGTGGAGAATATGATAGCAGACAGGCCAAAGAGAAGCATCCCATCAACTTCTACTCATTCTAGGAAATAGCCAGACTGTCCACCTCTAATGTCTTAAAGCTATCCTCTTTTTTTTTAATAGTGGGGATTGACCCCAGGATCTTTGCACTGAGCTACATCCCCCAGCCCCTTACTAATTTTAAATTTTGAGACAGGTTCTCACTAAGGTGTTAAGATGCCCAGGCTAGGTTCAAACTTTCAATCCTCCTGCTTTAACCTACCAAAGTGCTAGGATTACAAGTATGCAACACCACGCCCAGCTACAATCTTCTTTTTATTTGATTGAAAATTTTTTGTTAGTATATGTTTTCAATACATACCCAGTAAATTCATCATGGGGAATTGATCTGTATACATTTTGTATCTTGATCCTTTTTACTCCCCCTTTCCCCTCCCTTTTATCTCTCCCTAATCCCATCTCCAGAGAGTTTATCTTCCTGGTGTCTCTCTTTTATTTTGTTCTCTAAATTCTTTATATTTTGGGTTTCTCATATTAAAGAAACTGTGTGCTATTTAGCCTTTGGTATCTGATTTATTTTACTTACATTATGAGCTGAAGATACATCCATCTGCTTACAAATGATTCAATTACATCTTTACAGCTGAGTATACTCCGTTGTATACTTACTACATTTTCTTAATCCATTCATCTGCGGATGAGAACACCTTGCTGTGTCCTCACACAATCATCCTTCTGTGCACATGAGCCCTGGAGCCTCTCCGAGCGCCGTAATGTCCTTTTCTTACAAGGACACGATCGTGGATTAGGGCCTTATTTTAATCTAACCACCTTTGCAAGACCCCATCTCCAAATATAGCCACATCGTAAGGTGCAGTACTGGGAATTAGGACTTCAACATATATTCTCATCCTTCTCATTTTGAAGGATGAGATGAGAGAATTCAGCCTGTAACAAAAGAGTTTTACTTTAAAATGCCTCAGTGATGCTCAGAAGCCCTCTTCCATCTTCCAGAGAGAGCTTTGCAGAGCAGAAATGTGAGTCCTCCTGGCAGTTGTGTTCTATGACTGCCTGTTAACAACCGTGCTCACCACCTTAGCCGCCTCCGTTCCACATCCTGTGACACAGATTTTACCCCCAATTTACACAGCAGAAAGCAGAGAAGTGAGTCAACTTCCCTGAGGTGGTGGGCTAATAAATAGTACAGTTGGGATGTGAATTGAAGCAGTTCATGGTCTTAGCTACTATAACACACTGGTTATAGAAGCCCTTTACATACATGGGGAAGGGGCAGACTTTCATTTCCACAGGACTTGCTTACTTATTGCATGTGAGTGTGTGTGTGTGTGTGTGTGTGTGTGTGTGTGTGTAGGGAAAGTGGTAAACAACCTTTCGCTTTGTGTTCTGTTTTGTGAAGGTAATTCAGAATATAACTGAGCGGTAGTCCACAGTTAGGTCTCTTTGGTTTCAAAGATGAAGGCCCAGGTGGGAATGGGCTGAATGATGATCTGGCTGGGAGGGACAGGGACGTGAGCTTGAGGTTAAGGCAACAGAATGCCTGAGGTGTGGAGCAATGGTGTCCCTAGACTTGGAAGGGGACTGAACAAACAACACCCCAAGAGCAGCAGAGACCTACTATTCCTGGTTCTTCAGGGATTCATGGTGACAGAAACAGATGTCTCATTCCACGGAGATAGACTCTGATCTCTGTGACTCTGAGACCCTCAGTGAAAGCTCCAGAGACCAATCCTGGTACAGAAGGAAGGAGATGCTAGTGGGGCCCTCCAAAGGTTTATCTTGATTATCAGCAGGATGGCTTGAGAGACCCCTAGGAAAATAATAGAGCACACCTGGAGGTGTGATCTTTGGGACTAAACTTGGTTCTTAACCTCTTTCTCTCTGGCTCTTTCCTTTCTGGCTCTTGGCTGTTATGATTCCAGCAGCTTCTCTCTGTCACACCCTCCCACCATGACATTTGTGTCTTCAAGCTAACTGACCATGGACTGCAACTTCTGAAACTGTAAGCCAAAATAAACCTTTTCCCATTAAATTGTATATAATAGGCATTTTGTCCCAACAACAGAAGAGTGACTAATACTGTACATTTACTGTCCTTCAAGTGGACAGTGGCCTGGTACTGGTAAGACCAATGATTCTTGCATAAAGAGGAATGTAGAAGCCCAGTAACAATGGGTCATGGATTCCTCAGTCAGTAGACAAGGATTTAGAAGAGCAGATGCATGTACCACGTTTATTTTTATCTAGGAATATAAATGTGACATTCTTACAATTTGAACTCTTAAGGAGCAACTTATAGGTTTACTTTGTCTCTTTTTCAGTTTTGCCCATTTTTTTAAGCTTTGAGATCTCAAACTGTATGTATGATAGATGAGTCAAGATTATACAGAAAAGGCTCAAAACTTACACCAACCAACTCAACCATTTTCTGATTCCCTCATACAATACACATTCCATGCCTTATCTGGGTGTGGGCTATTTTTCCAGAATAAGAATTAAGCTCCTTTTAAATAGGAACAAGGACTTTCTTTTATCCCTTAACCCTCATTCTATAACACGACCCCACCACCTGGAGAATACTCAAGTAGGAAAGGAAATGTGTTCAGGTTTTGAATGGTCTTGTGCATGGACACGATGAAAGACATAGCCTTACAATGGGTGTAATTTCCAGCAACTGTGATTTGAGCACAAAACTGAAATGTTATGTGGGAGGCATCATAATCGGAAATCACCTGGTGCCTCTCTGCAGATGTTACACAAGGTGTGCCCTGGAAGTCACTGGCACTTTTGTACCTTCTTCTTGCCTGGCCAGGTCCTCTCCTGGCTGTGTGGAGGGAGAGAGGACTACAGAAGATATGAGAGGCTTTTGTTTGGAATTAGTACTGATCCTGGGATGAATTCTTTAAGTGAATTACTTTGCCTGTCTTAACATGGGGAAAGAGCATTTACATGAAGGAATTTCTAAGAGTACTGAATGGCATAACTTAAGCAAAGCTCCTAGCACAGATGGCGCTCGGTCACTGCTGACACCCTCCCTGACCCACCCTTGGCCTTTCTCCATCCACTCCTCAGAAGGCAAAGCCACCGCCAAAGAATGTACACAGCAGAGGACAGGGAGGCCTGGTGAGCATTCCTAGAGGGAAGAAAGCAACCTAGAGACTCAATTTCATGAACTAAAGTTTCAGAAAAAGGACATCAAGACAAGGTACACAGGTATACTTTTGGGCAAGGTATACAGCTCATCTGGGGACTATAAAAAATGTCCCTTAGACCTTCCACCAAGAGCCCCAGATGCTGCTCACCTCCACTGAAGAGCCATCTAGTTGTGACAGAGTGGTTAAGATCATGAGCCCGAATTTAAATTCTTGCTGTGCCACTTACTACCTTCTGACCTTGGACGAGTCAAGTAATCTATCTGGGCTTATAACCTGTGAAATAAATTATACGAATCCCCTCATGGGATGCCTAGCTCAGAGTACCTGGCAGTGTTTGGTATTATAATGTAGTTAAGAGCTTACCTTTGGGAGCTGTGCTCTGGCATGTCCTAACTCTGGGATAATGGTCAAGTAGCCAGCCTGCCAATAGCTTAATCTCTTTATATGCAAACATGGGGACAGTAATATACCTATTGCTCTTCACTTGGGTCCCTCTAGAAGCTCTGAAACAAAGATTCAGAAGTGAAGAGTTTATTTAAAAGTGCTCCTAAGAAACAATGGTAAGGGGAAAAGGAAATAAAGCAGGTAAAAGAAGGAAGCCAATAAGGGGAAGCAAGATTCTTCACGTGGGGGAGCTCTGGGAGAATACATAGAACCCGTAAGGGGCAGGCAAGCTGGGATATTTTTTATCCACCAAATCCATCTCTTTCATTTTGTGGAGAGCTGTTTCCAAGGACCGCCACTCTCCATCCTCCCAATATCCTGGTTGCAGTCTGAGTGTGTTCCTGGTGGGGAGGACGGTTATCCCCAGGAGGATTTCCAGTGCCTGCCATAACAGGCTGCAGTGCAGAGGAGAGTGGAAGGGAGTGTGGGTAGGACATCGGGGCACCTGCCACACTGCCTTAAGGGGTTGTCATAATAATATTATGGGATATATACATAAAGTTCTTAGAGCAATATCTGGCACAGAGTAATTGCTATCTCAAATCATATGAACATTTAGCAGGTTCAAATAATCAAACACTTAAAATATTTAAAAAGATCTATGTGGATACTATTATTCTTATTTAATGGAAAGGAGCATTAGGAAAAGGCAGTTTGATTCAGTCATGTTTACAAAGAGTCCATCATGCCTAGGAAGCATTGTATTGCCATAGTAATTAACAGAAATAATTTGTATATATCTGAAGCAGGTTATACTCACAACACTTCTTTTTAAACATATTTGGTTATTAGCCTTTTAAAAATATTTTTCACTATGCTCTTCTTACTTTGGTTACAATTTGTAGTTGGGCTTGTTGGTAATCTCCAAAAAGCCATGGATTTGAATTGTTAAAATCATTCAGACAGACAAATCTCACTTTCCAGTTCTATCAGCTATGAACTGCCGATGCTCTAGACCATGAACATAGTTTTGCACTCTTATACAGGAATGTGTTGCTCAAGCATCAACAAATATCAGGGAAAAATCAACAGCACAAAAAAGACCAAAGAAAATGGAGTGAAGAATCTACAGCAGGGGAACAGATATAATTCAGGAAATAAAAGAGAATCTTGAAAATCACATACCCACAGTCTTTGTGAAATATGACAATTTATTGTAACCACGAAAGAAAGACAAGTTGCTATGGAAAAGGACACAAACAGCATGGTAAGAAGAGTTCTTAGACATGAAAAGCACACAAAAGAAGACTTAAGAGAACATTTGGAAAACCTCCTAGCATTTCAGGCAAAAGATTTAAAAAATAGGAAGTACCGTATGAAGGAACAAGAGATCCAAGTGAAGTATCTGTTGAGGAGGTCCAACATCAACCTACGTGAAGTCTAGGGAATATCACACAGCTGAGAAAAGGGCATTCTGTCTTTGAACACATTTGTAAATTTTTTAGCATTCTTCATTTTTAAAGGTGGAGTTTAATCTTCCTCCCTTTGGATGTAGGCCAGACTTAGTGAATCACCCTAATGAATAAAATATGGCAGCAGAAATGTATGTTATTTCCCAGGCTGAGTCAGACATTGCCTCATATGTCTTCCTTTATCTCTGAGGTAGCTCACTCTGTTGGAAGCTCGCTGCTTCTACAGATGCTGAAATAGACTAGAGAAGGGGCCCACTGAGAGAGCACCTGAAGCCTCTCTGCAACAGCGAGCACCAACTTTTTAACTGAGTGAGTCACCTTGAAGGAGGACCATCCACATCAGCCAAACCTTCAGATAATGACAGCTTTGGCCAATGTCATAACTGTAACCTGGGGAGTAAAACCAAACCAGAGCCACCCAGCTATGCTTCTAAATTCCTAATCCATAGAAGCTGGGAGAGAGAATAAGCAGTATGGTTGTTTTAAGTCACTGTTTTGGGGTTTTTTTAGAGACATAGACAATCAATACACTGCTCCAGGGAGCACATGGCAGGCAGAGAGTAAAAGTTACAACAGAAAAAGACCAGCTCATTTTATTACAGAAATTACTGGGGATATGTTACAGTGCACTGTGATACGGTGAAGTAGTGAGAGCTCTGCAAATGTTTGAGATCCCAGATGTCCACTTGTTTTCAAGGATGCTGAAAAATAGTGGCTGGGGATATTGCTTAGCAGTGCAGCTCCTGCCTGGTAAGCACAAGGTCTTAAGTTTGATTTCCAGTACCGAAACAAAAAAACAAAACAAAACAGAACAAAAAAATCCACAAAGGGTGCGGAAGAATCTATCATGAAAACCACTGCACAAAATATATCAAATGTACACATTATTTATGTATGTTATTCGTGCATATTATTCATCTAGATTAACCTCAAAGATTATTTTACCCTCATGAAAACTGTATTCTTATAAAAAATAAAACAAAACAAAACAAAAACAAAAAACTGTATTCTTATTCATCTAGTCAATAAACATTTAATGAGGATCTATTATATGCTAGGCATTGTATGTGGCATTTGGGGTGGAAAAAAGAGAAATATAGCTAGTCCCATTTCTCAACAAGCCTACTCTCTCTCTCTCTCTCTCTCTCTCTCACACACACACACACACATGCACACACACACACTGCCTTCATGTTGATTTAAACTTAAGTAACATCTGTGGTAGTTGTCTAAACATAGTCAGCAAAGAAATAGTTCTTTCACTCTCCATGAATTAAGGGCACGTCATCTACTTTACACACCTCCGTCTCTGTCCTTACAACAGGGAGACTGGCTGTGGCTGAGGCATCTCTGATTACCTCCAGTGTAAGGCCCGCTGTGGGAACACCTGTGAGAATGAGATCGAGGTTGTGACTTGGTGTGATGGCTTCAAGTGCTTCCTCTGGATCTAGACCTAGATTCAGATGGGGACCTGGACTTTGATCTGGAATGCCTGGAATCTCCCTTGGAATGACACCTTGTGGGGTGGTCCTTGCAGATGTCCCTGATCTGTGAACACTTGCACTTCTAAAAGCCGAACGGGATTCTTGCTATGACCCCTGGTTTGGCACTGTGACTGACTGGGTTTCCAACGAAGCTGCCAGGTCTCTGCCTTCTTTATGGAGGCTTTGCCAGACTCGGGTTGCTGAGTTGCTCAGAGCCAAGTGTTCTGCACTGCCCCTACTTGGGCTCTTCTTTACTGCCCCTTTACTCACTATCCCAGTTCCTGAGTTCTCCTTTAATTTTGAGGAACACTTATTCATGTGTTCACTGATGATAGATAGAAATACTTTATGTTTTTAACACATGTTGCAACCTTATTACTTCTAAAAGACCTTTTGCAGATTCCTTGGGACCTTCTATGAAGAAAATATTGTAATCTGGAAATGGGATAATTTTACTTATTCTGTTCTATCTGTATGGCTTTTAATTCCTTTTCTTCCCTAATCACAATTGCTAGAACATCTGGAGCTATGCTGAACAACAGTCGTGAAAGTGGGTAGTATCATCTTACTCCTCATATTCTAGACAAAACATTAAAATTTTCACCATTAAATATATTGTAAGCTAAAAGTGCTTTCGTATGTGCTGTTTATCAAACTGTTTCTTTTCATTTTTTTCTGTTTTACCATTAACACATGTTCAATTTTGTTGGATTTTTTATTGAACTTTAGAAAATGTATCTCATTAGGATTTTGTCCTGCATTTCATGAGGGTGGTAGATTTCTTTGACTGGTTTCCATCTTACATCCTTGAGTTTCTCCTCAACATTGCTTCACTAGTTCCCACAGAGAATTTGGTACTTATTTTTGTCCTCTTTTTCTAGGTTCTTGGGATAAGAGCTCAGATTATTCCTAATTATGTTCTTTTCCAATTACCATATTTTCCCCCAAATAAGAACTAACTGGAAAGTGAGCCCTAGCACTTGTAATATAAACCCTACCCCATCATTGTGTGCCACACAAGACAGATGTATAGAATTATAAAATAATAATATTAATATGTAATTACATATAAATAAAGGATATTTTGACATCAGTACTTAAAATAAATGACACTGTAAATTATAATTATTGGTAAGTACCGAAGTGGGTACCTTTGGTTGAGAGGTAAATGCCTGCATTGATACCTGTTACTGAATGACCAATCAGAGTACAGGCACAACATGGGAATAATGTGTGCACTTGATAATGAATGGATGTGGCTGTGTCTCACATGAATCTTTATAGTTCAATACATCGTGTGTGATAACGATGTGCTACGAGCAGGCCACATGGGCAGGAAGCGCCCCTTTAAGGAGGGCTCTGTTGCTGGACATGAGGGACTGGGGCTGATGGCTCTACAGGAAATGGAGCTGCAAGAAACTGAGGCCGGCATGTGAGGTTTGGAGAGCCATGACGACGTTTGAGAAGAAGATGATATAACTGCATTTGAATAAATGTAGATCTCTGTACATGAGTAAATGTAGATTTTTGTACATGAATAAATGTAGATTGTTGTAGATGAAAAAACAAGACATTCCTTGAAAAGAAGCCCTATTGTGTTCTTTGTAGCAAAAATTAATATAAGACCGAGTGTTATGTTCAGGGAAATACTATATGTAATGCTGTAGGATTTCTTCTCAGCATTGCTTCACTAGTGCCCACAGAATTTGGTACATATTTCCATTTTCATTCAGTTCTTTGTCTTAATTTTTGTTAAGACTTCCTCTTGGAGCAATGAACTATTTAGTTGTTTAGCTTCTAACTATTTGAAGGATTTCCTGTTATTTTTCTGTTGGTTTCTACTTTGGTTCCTTTGTAATTGGAGACCACATTCTGTGTGATTTAAATTCTTGTAAATTTTTGAGGTTTCTCTTATGGCCTAAGTGTGCTCTATTTTACCTATGCCCAGTGGGCATCTCAAAGAATGTGTCTCCTCCCATCCCTGGGTGGAATGTTTTATGAATGTCAATTAGAGTCTGTTGGTTAGTGATGTTGCTCATTCTTGCTAATTCTGTGTACTTGTTCTACCAGTTGTTAGGGCTGCGGACATGTCCACCTGTAAATGTGGACTGTTCTCTCTCTCTCCCACTTCCATTCTCCCATCCAAGTACTAACCAGGCCTGACCCTGCTTAGCTTCCGAGATCAGACGAGATCGGGCGCGTTCAGGGTGGTATGGCCGTAGACTCCCACTTCCATTCTGACAGCCCTTGTCTCACACATTCTAGAATTCTGGGGCTGGGGATATAGCTCAGGGGCACAGCACCTGCCTGGCAAGCTCAAGGTACTGAGTTTGATTCCTGATGCCAAAAACCAAAAACCAAAACAAACAAACACAAACCAGATGCACTAGAACTCTGTTTTTTCATACATATGTATTTGAGATTGCTTTATCTTTTCCATAGACTGACACTTTTTTCATTATATAATATCCTGTCCTGGTAATTTTGTTTGCTGTAGAATCTCCCTGTGTTTTAGTCTTACCAAAATTTGTCGAGGTTCCTACACGTTGGTAGTGAGCCAGATAATATTTAGTATTATCTGCTTTCCTTTAGTTAGTTTGCATGCTATGTTTTCCATTCCTTTAATTTCAACCTATCTATATCATCTTATTTGAAGCAAATTTCTTTTTTGTTTTTTAGTTTTAAGATTTTAATAGTACATACTAGTGCTGCTGAATAGTAGCTCTGTTTTGGCATATTGGTGTATGCGTATGATTACCCTCTCCCTCCCGCTTCCCTTCCTTTCCCCTGATTCCCTTTGTCTGTACTGGTCTACCTTCTACTGTAACCCCCCGTTAAACAGTTCCTCAGATAAAAACATGTAATGTCTAACTTCATGAGCCTGACTTATTCTGAAGCACATTTCTCTGGACAGAACATAGCTAGGGCAAGTCCATTTTTAATCCATTCTATTATGATCTTCCTTTTAAGTGCTTTGTTTGGACCATTTGCAGTTAATATAATTATGGATAGGTAAGTCTCCCATTTTGTTTTCTGGGGTTTTGTTCATTTGTTTGTTTTTGCTTATTTTTTCCAGCCTTCCTGTGGGCTACTTACCCCTTTTATGAAATTGCATTTGATTCATCTGTAGTGTTTATGAGTGTATTTCTTTGTTTAAGTTCACCAGTATAAGTGTCTTTGCATAAATTCACATACATAGTAAGTCACTGTCTACTTGTACCATTATTTTACCAGTTCAAGTAAAGTATAGAGACTCCATGCTATGGCTTTAATGTCTGTGCCTTCCAAAACTCAAGTTGAGATTTAATTGCCACTGTGACAGTACTCAGAGGTGGGACATTCCCGAGGTATTTAGGTCATCAGGGAGCCCTCACAGCACAGGCTGACACTGTCTTACAGGAGCAGATCTGTTACTGCTGGGATATGCTCAGTCTTTCTAATTCTTTTCTCTGTGTCCTTCCACAGTGTTTCGATGCAAAAGAAAGCTCTCACCAGAGGCCAGCACCTCGATGTTTGACTTCTCAGTTCTAGAACTGAGCCAATGAATTTCTGTTGATTACAGCCAACCTGCGGTATTCTGTCATAGTAGCACAAAAGGGCTAAGACATTTTACATCCCTTTATGTTCCTTTACCCTCCCCACTTACAATGTAGTTATCTCAAATATTTCTCCTCTATAATTTAAAACCACATCAGACACTGTTGTAATTTTTCTCAACTGTAAAACATAATTTAAAAACTCATAATAGAAGGAAAATGTATTTTATTACTCATATAATTTCTTATCATTTTCCCCCTCCCTGATATTCCAAGATTTCCTTTTTATTGTCCTCTTTTTCTTTATAGAACCCCCTTTAGCCATTCTTTTAGAGTAGGCCTGCTAGTGACAAATTCTCTTAGTTTTCTTTCCTCTGAGTACATCCTGATTTTCCTGTCATTACTGAAGGATCTTTTTACTAGGTATAAGATTTCAGGTAGGCATTTTATTCCTCTCAGCAGGAAAATATTATGCCATTTCCCTCTGATTATCATGGTTTCTGATGAGAAATCCACCAACATTTTTAATTATTTTCCTCTATAGGTAAGGGGTCACTGCCCCCCTCCTCCCTGGCTGTTTTCAGTATTCTTATTGGTCTTTAGTTTTCCGAAGTCTAACTATGCTGTATCTTGGCATAGATTTATTTGGATTTTCCTGTTTCAAGTTCACCTAGCTCTTGAATCTGTAAATTTGTTTCTCCTGCCAAATTTGGGAAAATTTCAGCTTCTATTTCTTTAAGTAATCTTTTGCTCTGTTCTTTCTTTTCTCCGGCTGGTGCTCTGTTGCTGTGAATGCTAGATCCTTTGCTATAGTCTCACAGGTCCCTGAGACTGGGTTCAGTTTTTCAGGTTATTCTCTCTGTTGCTCAGAGTAAACAGTCTCCATTGTTCAATTTCCCAGTTCACTGATTCTTTCTTCAGTTCTCATTCTACTGATGAATGCATCAACTGAGCCTTTCATTTTGTTTATTGCATCGTTTAGTTCTAAAATTTTCTGTATGTGTTTTCTTTAGGTCTTCTATTTCTTTGTTGAGACTTTCAATTCTTTGTCAGATGTTTTTATTTTCTTTTGTTTTAACTTATTTCAAGTGTGTTCCTAACTGTTCATTGAAGTTTTTATCATAGTAGCTTTAAAATGGTCAGATAATTCCAGCATCTCTGTCACCTTGGTGTTACTGTTTGTTCTCCTCTCAGTTTGAGATCTTCATGGTTATTGTATAACAAATAATTTCCAGTTGAAAACAGAACACTTTAGTATTCTACTCTAAGACGGGAGCTTATTTAAGCCTCCTGTTTTGGCTAGATTTTTTTTTTTTTCTGGCACCACTCTAGCAGAAAAAGAGGTGGAGCATCACCTTGTTACTCACAAGTGGACTTAGAAGTCCAGGCTCCCCACTTGGCCCCTGTGGGTATCTGAGGTGGAAGGGTGTCTTTGTTACTGCTGGGTGGGAGTGGGAGTTCTGGGTCACTGAGATAAGGTAGCATGACCCTGTCCTCAGAGGCAGTTGTGAAAGTTCTAACTCTCCACTTGGCCTCCTGACAACACCCGAATGAAGACCTTGCTACTGCTGAGCAAGAACAAACAGAAGTCTAGGCTCCCCATGTGTGCTCCACTGACCCCACAGCAAGGAGGGCTCACTACCAATGTATAGGAACAAAGGTTCTGGTCCCAAATTCATCCTCTTCTGACTGTCACGGCAGGGGGTTGAGGTGTCCCATTATAGCCCTGGGAGAGTGGGAATCTCAGCACTTTTTGACATGGTGGGATAAGGCCATGGTTTTTTCTGTGGTGTTTGGGAGGAACAGAGAGGTTATTACGTAAGTTTTTTGTTGTGCTCATCCACACTTTCCCTCGTCCATTAGCTGGTTTTGTTGGGCTGTTCTGGCTCTATACCCATTGGTACTTCTTGGTTACTGGCTTCTGCAGCTGTAAGTCTAGTATATGTGAGGCCAAAGAAAGTCCAGAGAACTGAGGTCCATGTCATACTTCGGGTGTTCATATGCTAAGCCGGTCTGCCTTCTTTTCTCTGTTTTCCAAAGCTTTCTTATATAGTTTCATATCTAATGTCTAGGGGCTTTAGAGGCAGGAAAAGGGAAAAGTGTGTCTACCTAATTTTCTCTGAAGCCAAAATCTTTCATTCTGAGCTTGAAAGATCTAGTGTAACTAAGAGTTTCATTGCAAGGTTTGGAAAACCCAACTGCTAAGAAATAGTTATGACTTTATAGGAACCCATAAAATCTGTTGTTTGGGTGCCAAAACTAACCTTTCTAGTAGAGAGAGACTTTATGTATAAGTTTGCACTCAATGTTATTGTTTTGTTTGGGAGGCCTCTTTTAACCTGTGGTGGATATGACATGTCATAAAAAGAATATTAAAAGCTATTACTGAGCTTTAAATGATTTGATGATAAGTAAAGGAGACTTTATTACGTTTAGTAGCACTTTGAGGCTTTAGGAGCATTCTGCTGCCTAGCTGCTTTTGAGTTAGAAGGTGAGTTACTTTAGGTCAGGTGTTACAGCCGAGCAAACTGCTCAGGATCCCCACCTGATGACATCATTTATATATGTGCGTGTCAGGAATATGTACTGTACTGGGTTAAAATAAAAGTTCCTCGGTTCACCTTCACTTCTTAGGCTGGAAACAGACAGGCTGACTAGATAACTTAATAAGGCCCTGAGATACAAAGCTCTGCAAAGGGAAAGTGATGACCACTCATGTCAGATTACATTCTAGGATCCAGAACAAATATTTCAGAAAGGATCCTATTACCTTCTATGAGTTGCAAAATAAAACCATCCCTTTTGGAAATTCTCCCTTTTTTTAAAAAAAAAAAAGCACCCAGAGACTGCTTGGGTGAAACTCACACTTGGGTGATGAGGACAAACAAATCACACTGAGCTGCCCATGAAATACTTCACTGGTGTTGGTTCGGCCGAAGGACACCGAGAACTGAGCAATGAGTGTGAAGCTTGGGACCGAGAAGGGGTGGAGAGAACGCAGATGTAACTTCAAATGTTCTCCTCCAAAGCTGAAACAACTTTCCTTGACAGACATCAATTTTCCTTCACAAACAGTCCTGTCACAATCTTTAGGGTCCACTAGACATTCCCAGAGAGTGCCTATAACCCGTCAGAGAGCATTGCTCTCGCATGTCAGTGTGTATGTTATAAGCAGAGACCTCACTATTCAGAAAGAATGAAAAGCAAATGGTGTCCAGCCTCCACGCAGTCGACTCTGATTATTTCCCAAGGCTCTGTTGTCCAAGTCTTATGCTCCATCTTGGAAATGCACAAAACGAAGGCCTCAATTCTAACTTCTCACTCAGTCCTCCATATAACAGTAATACCATTGATTCAAAAGAGTGTGAGCTAAGCAGGATCTGGCTAGCAAGAGCTTTTCCCTCTAGATCTGGCCATCAGCTTTCTGACAGGTTGAGCAGCCAAGGCGAATGAGAACACAGACATTGAGGACAAGAGGAGGAAGCTCCTTTAACACCTCTCCTGTCCCAGACTGATGGGTCTTTAATCACGGCGCTGCACTGCATCTACAGCTAACACTGGCAAACTTGACTTTGTTTGCTTTAGTTTTGCACTGGGGAGGCCAGTGTTCTCCACATTTCTGAAGCAAAGGTGAAAATATATTTCTTGTGATGTGTAAAATAGTGTACTCTCCACTCTCAAGGAGTGAGAGTCCCAGATTTGGAGATGACACAAGGAGGAAGCATCCAGTGACTTAGAGGAAGCACAGTCCATCAGCAGACAACACCAAGTGCTGTTTTCATGGAAAAGTGGAGTTGTAGAAAGGGGCAAAAGTGGACTGAAAGACTGTGCAAAAGAAGTCTTATTGTCTAAGCCACCACATCTACGATGACTGGGAACTCGGGGGGCTCCTGTGAGTTGAAGTAAGAGGCTGCGGCACGGCTGGGGCGTGACTGGCATTCTACTGCCCTGTGAGCAAGGGCAGGACCATCTTGGTAAGGCATTATGTGTTGAGACTTTAAAAGTTCTCCAACCTCCTGATCTTATCTAGTTCCTTTTTGTTTTTCCTTTTATAGCCCCCATCGTAGGTCTAACCACCCTTTCTGTCCTTGGGTCCAGTCTACCTTAATCTTCAACAATGAGCCTGTGGAAGGAGGTTAAAAGAACAAGAGATACCGCTTGCTGCAAGCCGGTGGCTAGCAGGTGAGAAACTCTTTTGCAGGGAATGAAAGTAACTATGTCAGAAAAATTAATGGAAAAGTAAAAATATCAGGGTTACCAGACTCAACCCACCCACAGGTTGTTTATGTTAAACATAACCCCAAGTGGTTATTTACACTAAAGACTGAATCCAAACTGAACTTGAACATATTAATCTTATCTTTTTCAGATTATTAAAATTTCTCCACCCATCCAAAGAAGCAGATCTGCAGTACCCATGTTGAACAAAAGACATGGGCCCAGGAGGATGTTCCTATGATTCTTACGAGGTTCTCGCTCCCTGCTCACGTCCATATACTCGTGAGTACAGCCTCCATCCAGAATTCCCCATCACTGGTCTCTTTTGAAAGTACTTGGTCAAATAACTCCTGCAGCACAGTAGCAAGAAACAAAGGGATCCCACCGCCACCATCGATGAGAGTGATGTGAATAACCTTGTGGAGCCTGTTTGGATGCCACCATTATACTTCTGAAAAATAAAATAAAAGTCCGAGCTACTCCCTAGAAATTGCAGGCTGGCTACCAATCACCAAGAACCAAACCAGATGTTCCATCCAAGTCACAACTGCCAAAAATGAGACCTGTAATTCAGTTTTTTGTTTTTGTCAGATGCAAAGCTGGGCTGGGCTCTTTTCCATTCCACTCTGGAAATAGGATTATGGTTCCAGCCACAGTTCTGCCTCTAATACCTGTGTGCCTTCAGACACATCACTAACTGGCCCTCTCTGCAGTCCTCCGCCCTGTGCAATGATGGGCTAGGTTCTGATGATCAGAGCCCCTCAGCAATTGTTAACCTGTTTACCACATTCTCCTGCATTTTTCTTCTGGGCTCTATTTGTTCCATTTCAAAGAAAGGAAGTAAAATGCAAGAGAGTCCTTCTGAGTTTTTGCTGAGACTTCAGACTGAAGGTCGGAAGACTCCAGGGGCCACGCATCTTGGCTGACTGGAGCAAAGCTGGGTATGTACCGACGGAACCCTACAGTCTGAGCTGGCCCTGTTCCCTCTCCTTCCTCCTAATTAG
This sequence comes from Dinomys branickii, assembly GCA_004027595.1. Lineage (NCBI taxonomy): Eukaryota > Metazoa > Chordata > Mammalia > Rodentia > Dinomyidae > Dinomys > Dinomys branickii. The sequence goes on from PVLD010002214.1 coordinate 153,384, forward strand.
AGCACTGGCTGCAGAAATCCAGGCTGGCATCTACACGGAAGCTGACTGTTGGTTGACACAGGGCATACTTTTAATCAGAAGGCCGAAATGAACACATAAGGCCTCTTCACTGCATGTAGGTTTCAGTATCTGCCTGTAGGTTCTGCATTTGGCAGGGCCGACCTGGGGGATGGCCTTGTGCTCATGACCTCAGGGTCAGTCCCTTCCTTCTCTGGCATGGAAGCAGCACAAACTGGTGTGATGATGAGCAGTCACATGCCCTGACTCTCCGAACACCCGACAGGCCGAGGGGGCACACGGCCTCAGCAGCCCGTGGCCTCGGCCCCTGACGCCATATGCTGTACGTTTCCCCAGATCTAGCCTCCTTTCAAAGGCCCTTTATTAAACCACCAACTATTTGCTGTCGAGACATTTAGGATGAAATCATTGTGTTAAACAAATAAACGCTGCTTCGTCCAGATTTCTGCTCTGGGAGCAGAGTAAGAAAATAATTTCTGTCTGCTTGCCACAAAAGCAGTTGGAAAGGCCCAAAGAAAAATATTATTTTTACTCCATTGTGTGAAATATTGTCCTCGAGGATCTGACGGGCTGAGTGTTTGAAGAGTTTGTGCTGGCAGGTTTCAAGGGTCCCCCGGGTCGGCCCCCTGGGATTGTTTTCTGCATTAATAAACTTAGCATGATGTGTGTTAAAAGGAACATTGTGTTTGCTTTGTAAATAAGAGATGTCAAACAAGAAGCAGAAGCCTTACAGACACTGAGAGATGTGCTCTTGGAGAGGGAGGGAGAGGTAGCAGCACCCTGAAAACGCGGGCATCGTGGGGCTCCCTGAGCCGAGCTGAGGCCTTGTTGGGAAAACAAATCAGTCTGTTTGAGTCCAAACCAGGCCATTTCCTCACTGATCCTGGTGGGAAAGCTGCACACTTTGCCCTGAACCAGCAGGATACAGGCTTGGGAAGGAACGTTCTCAAGTGTCTGTCAGCTGCATGGTGGAACAGAGCCGGCGCCTGGCAGTGACCCTGCCCCCACCCACCCCTCCCTCTTAGAGAAGTTTCTGGCTCCTCGGGTCTCCCAGCCCGGGCAGGCAGGCGGGGCAGAGGTTAAAGCCATATCTTTGGGAATGATGATCTGACTATTGCCCTCTCTGCCTCCCTCATATGCTTTTTTCAGATGTCGCTGCAGCTCCTGAGCTGGTTCCCTTTCAAATTCCTGACAGGCCCTCGGGGACGCTGACATCGTGGGAGACACATCACCCTGGCCCTGTGATCCTTGCCTCTGCAGGGAACCTGCGGGAGCCAGGGCAGGATGTGTACAGTCTCTGGCTCAAGTATTTGCTATTTTCACAGGTGCCTCCGTTGGCTCCCCAGCCCCCCTTCACCCTTGGTTGTCCGATCCAATGTTGTTGAAGCCTCCTCAGACCTCCCGGGTGGTTTCATTTCCACCCGCTGGCTGCCGCAGCCAGGCCTCTTCCCTTTCTCCCGAAACTCCGTTCCTTCCGCGGTCCACAGCCGGCCATTGCTGTTCTGGAAAGTCCTGGTTTTCTCCTGTTCGCACGGTTTCTTGAAGCTTTGGAAGGAGGTAATGACTAGGAGTGCAGAGTTCTGTTCTGCGCGAATCCCAGACCCTGGGAGCCTTCTGCGTCTAAGCAGAGAAACTCGGGGGGCCGCCCCTGCTACCACTGGCACCCCTTTGAGGGCGCTGACACTTCCAGATGCTGGGCGCAGGCCCAGGCAGTTTTGCTTTAGCTATTTTGTGGTGATGATCAAGCCTCAGACTTTTTAAAGCGTCGGTGACTTCAGAGCTGGGTGATTCCGGTTGTAGCTGCTAAGTACCCAGCCCCAGCCATACCCACGCTGGCCATACCTAACATGCTCATTGCCCAGCGCTGCAGTAACCAAACGTGGCAAACAGGGGGGCTTCCCAACCAGAGATGGGTCTCCTTACAGTTTTGGAGGCCGTGAGTTCCACACCAAGTTGTTGGTGCCCCTTGGCTTTTGGCCGTCTCTCCCTGTGAGGGCCTTCACACTGCCTTCTCCTCTGTGTGGCTGCCTTCTCTTTCATCTGTGCTACTCTGCACTGTCTCTTTCTCGTGACATTTGTGACGGCATTTAGGTGCCAGCCGGATAAACCAAGATAAGTTCGTCCTCTCAAAATCTCACAGCTTTTGCCATATAAGGCGATATTCATTCTTTTACCATATGAAGGAATATCTACAAGTTCCAGCTAGTGGGCATGACATTCTTTCCTGGGGCCCCCTACTCAGCCTGTAGCCACGGCCAGTCAGCAGTGGAGTCAGGACTTCCGAGGGAGTGCACCTGCTGCCGTACAAGCCCCTGCGAACAGCACCCACACACTTCCCTTTTGAAACGTTCTAGTGTCAAACGTAAGTGCAGAATTCTACAGCTAGCAGACCTGAGTTCTAATCCCAGCACTTAGTAGCTATTTTGCCACTGTTTCCACTGTTTTTACCACTGTAAATTATGAATAATCACATAGACTTGCTTAAGGTATTAAATCAAACAATAATGTGAAGCACTTAGCAGGATCAAGCACAAGTGAAGTATTTGTCTGCCAGTGCTGCATAACAAAGACCACAGATCAGGGGGTATAAATAGCAGAAACTGATTCTCACCATTCTGAAGGTAGCTGGCGACAGGTATGGTGTCTGCTGGAACTATCTCCTTGGCTTATGGGTAACTGGCTTCTGGCTGTGTCCTCATGAGTCCCTTTGTGTGTATATATTCTCCTGGCACCACTTTCTGTCCTTCTAAAGATGCCAGTCTCGGTGGATCAGGATCCCATCACTTTGACCTTAATTAGTGTTACTTTCGTCTTTAAAGGTCTTGCCCCCAAATACAGTCACAGTGAGCATTACCGCTTCCACATAAAGATTTTGGGAAAACACAGTTCAGTCTGTAACACTGTTCAGTGTTTGTTATTAGTATTCTTATGGGTACAGAAGAGGGTAAGTGTTTTATGATTTAAAACTATAAAAGCCCACACATTCATGGTTCTTACTAGTCAGAAATAAGGAATAAACAAAACATGTCACAGAGACACTGCAAATGCAACACTAGGCCAGACTGAAATTGAACAAAGGGTAAAAGTACTTCAAATCCCCTTGTGGGAGGAAGGGGGCCAATAGGTCACACTGGGAAAAGAACCAACCATGCAGAGGGTGACAAAACAAACAGGAGAATTTCAGGACACTGCCTGGAGCTCCTTTCCTTGGCATCAGAGCTAAATGCACTGCTGTCTACATGTAGCCATCCAGCCTGCAGTGTTTCCATGGTGGTCTGTGTTAGCTCCATCTACCTGACTGAGGAGAGGGAACCAAGAAAAGTCAGAGGGCATGAAATGTATTCTGATAGTTGTCAGAAATGAGCAACTGTCATCTAGGGCCCCTCAAAGATGTCATGCTGTTCTGTAAAATCCTTGACTAACCTCAGCCTCTATTGGAAGGAAAATTCTTGATTGCCAGGCTCAGAGTGCATCTCCCAGCATCATGGAGTTGGTTTTTCCTGTCCCATTACCATTGTTAGCAGGTGACGCAGTGGTCCAGGAAGGTCTACTTTAAATGGTGACTTATTCAGGGTTGGTTTCCCCTCCGACCCTCCTATCATACAGCCCCCACTCTCAAATGTGCATGCACAGTTATGGTTTATGTCTGCATGTCCGCCCAAATCCTCATGCAGTCACAGTGTGGGCTTCTGTATTTTTGATTGATCCATAGTCCAATGTAGGGATTATGGGTGTGAATGCCACACCTGCCCTGGGGCGTGTAATTTGCATACAATGTAAGGGAGGGAAAGAGCCTTGCTCTCTGCCACTCCTCCCTTTTTGCTCTTGCTGCTTTTGCTGTTTTCCGCTGCCATGAACAGTTGCCCTCTGCCATGTGCCACTCTGCCTTGGAGCCAGCTAAGGACTGAAACCTCCATGAACTGTGAAATAAATAAACCTTTCCTTCCTTAATTTTGGGTGTCAGGTACTTTGTCTCAGCAACGAGAGAAAAGTAAGCAAGATTTGGGCACACGCGCAAGAGTACACACACACACACACACACACACACACACACACAGTCTGTGGATCTCCCACCAAAGCCCCAGATGTTCATGTGAAAATACTTGCAGCTGTCCACCTCTACTGAAGCTGTTGCTGCAGACTGCAGTCTCACTCCCCAGCAACAGCCCATTCAAGAACTGCAGGATGCTGCCCTGACCCAGAATGCAGCCTCCCTGCAGGCTACAAGGAGGCTCCCCAAACACCTCACTCCCACAGGGCAGCCCTCCTTCCTCGGGGGCTTTCACTTCTGACAGAACAAGCCAAGTGAAGCAGTGAAAGAGCTTCAGACAGCTCAGGAATCTACCTGCAGCTTCTCTATCCTCAATGTCTTCAGGGATTTCTTTTCCTCGTCTTACCCTGTGAGCTAAGGGTGACCAGAAACCTTAACCTTACTCCTGGAGGAAAGCTCAGCTTGACAGTAAGATGATGAAGCCTGACAGTTAATGTACCTTCCCAATGAAGGGAAGCCAGGTTGGCCCCAGGATCTTCCTGGAGCTGTACACTGAAAGGCAGCCCAAGCTGAAACCCCTCCCCAGAAGAAGCTCGCCCTCCACAGACAGTGGGTTATAGGAAGAGAGTGAAACACTTCCCTCTGGTACATTTAATGTCTCCATTTTTCTATGCCAGTTAGTGCTACTTATGTTCTTATTCTTGACCTCTCTTTGGCTGGTTGGCTTTCCATATAAATTTCAAAGTTGTAGGCAAACAAGCATTTAACTACTAGAAAAGGCCCTTTAAGATATCATAGAAAAAGATTCAATGGTTTGTGCACTATATTCTACACACCTCCATGTAGCTTTCACTCATAGTACTTTAATCCTGCTTGAAGTAATCTCTACCTATATGTAAATCAAAGCTCAGCCACCCAGGGAGGAGTATTTAGGGATGGAATCAGAGCAGGATGTGGTGACATGTTTCATGGAGGTTGAAAGAATGTTAGAGGATCACTAAACATCTTACAATAGCTACAAGCCCTCCAGGGGTTCTTGCCTACAACATGCATCAAAGGTTGGGATTGCTGGTCGTAAAATGTCCTCGGGAGACAGTGAACCCAGCACAAAGCCATGACTGAAACTGGACCAGTTCTAAGATGCCTTTCAGTGGAGCTATCTGGAAGTCTGTAGGTCTCCATTAAACAGAGGGAAGCTGAGAGTCAGACCCAAACAGCCTCCTGCAGGGAGGGAGCTGCCTAAGAAATGACCAAGACCTCAGGCTTCAGGAATTTTGTGTGTAGGGAAAAATAGAACTTTTTTTCTCTACCCCTTCTAGCTCTATTTATTTTTAATTTAGTGTATAAAATATATGTAATAAATGTATCCTTTTTATTGTATAGTTCTATATGTTCTGACAAAAACGTAAAATCGTGGAACAATCACAATCAAGATACTCAGCACTTACATCACTCTCCCCTCAACTTTTCACATCCCCTTGTCATCCAGCCTCTGTCAACCTCTGCATTTTCTGGAACAGCATGTAATCAATATCAGTCAGTCTTTTGAGTTTAGTTTCTTTCCTTTAGCATGAAACACTGAGATTTATCTGTGTTATCAGAACATTAGTAGCTTGTTCTTTCTTATTTTTAAACACAATTCCATTGTGTGGTTGTACTCTACCTTGCTTATCGTTTTGCCACTTGAAGGACATTTTCCTCCTAGGTTTCACTGTTATGATTAAAGTTTCTATAACCATAGAGGTTTTAGGATGAAACTACATTTTAATTTCCCTGGGGTAAATATATGGAAGTGAGAGTGCTGCAATGTATCAAAGTGTATGTTTGGCTTTACTTGAAACCGACACACTATATTCCAACACTATATTCTAAAGGGGCCAGGCCATTTTTCATCCCCACCAGTAATGGGTAGGAGTTTCAGTTACTCCTCATCCTTGTCAGCACTTGGCATTATCATGTTTGGTTTCTTTTAAAATACACAGCAGCCTTTTTATTCAGAAAGTAAGCTGATCCTGTAAGTATAGGTGACTTACCTTGTTCTTATAGTTGGATTAGAATTTGAACTCAGAACTTTGGGTTTAGCTTAGTGAATTCACTTAACCTAGCCTCACCTCCCCTAAGAATTTACAAACAAAGAATGATATTTCTAAATGATTAGGGGCCAACCCAACAGGAGAAGTTAACATATATGTACCTAAGAGTGAGCCCTAAGATACACAAAGCAAAAACTCATAGACTTGATTGAGAAGTAGACAATTGAATAGGGATAGTTAACCACTTCAACGTTCCATTTTGATTATTAGATAGAGTAATTGAGAAGAAGATTTAAAAAGAAGGACTTAATAACACTCCAAGCCAAATAGACCTAACAGATCTCCATAGAATAAGTAACCAAACAACGGTAGAAAACACATTCTTCTCAAGTACACATGAAATTTTCTCCAGGATATAGTATGTGTAACACCCACAAATAAACATCAGTAAATGTAGAAGGATTGAAATAATACCAAGTATGCTCTCTACTTATAATGGAATATAAGTAGAAATTTGAAAATTCATAAATATGTAAAATTTAACAGCAAACTTATAAATAACCAGTAGGACAAAAGAAGAAAATAAATAAGAAAGCAGAGAATACTTGCAATGACCAGAAACAATAACACAACCTAACAAAACTTATGAGGTCCAATTAAATTCATAGATACGAATTATTATATTATTAGAGAGGGAAGATTTCAGATCAGTAATCTAACTTTTCCCCTTAATAAATGTGAAACGCAATTGTAGGCAAAACCTAAAGCAGCCGGGGGAAGGGACAATAAAGACTACAGCAGAAGTGAGGGAAACGGAAAAGAGAAACGGAGGAGCAAGTTAATAAAACTGAAGGTGGATTATTAGAAAATATTAACAAAATTGGCAGATTTTTACCCAGAAACAAACAAAAAGCGAGAAAAAAGATAAATCCTGAAATTCATATCATCAAGAGTGAAAAGGGATCATCACTAACAATCTTTCAGGGATACAAATGAGAGACTATGAATGATTCTACTGTAAGAAATTAAATAGCCCAATGAAAATGACACATACCTAGAAAGGTGTGACTATTGAAAGTGACCCAAGAAGAAACCGAAAATCAGTATAGACATCAGGTAAAGAGGGGGAATTAGAGACTAACTCCACAGACACCTAGGTTGATTCCATTTGTTGGTCACGATGAAGAGCACTACAATAAACATAGCACTTCAGGTATCTCTTCCACACACTGATTTCATTTCCTTTGGATCTATGCCCAGTAGTGCTGGATCTTATAATCACTTTGTATCCCTGCCAGGTCTCAAACTCTCAACAATCCTCCTGCCTCAGCCTCCCAAGTGCTGAGATTACAAGTGTGCACCACCACACCCGGCCTGATTTTCTGATAGTATGATTCTAACTGGAGTGAGATGATATCAATTATTATTGTGGTTTTGATTTGCATTTCCCTGTTCTAGTGATATTGAGCCCACCCCATACATCTATTAGCCATTTGTCTTCTATTGAGAAATGTCTACTTAGGTCTTTGGCCTATTCTTCATCAGAATATTTCTTTGTTTTGTTATTGAGTTTGAGCTCCTTATATATTTTGGATATTAACTCTTTATCAAATGTAGTTTCAGATAAGATCAGGTGTGTTTAGGGTGGTATGGTCATAGACTATCAAGTGTAGTGTTTCAAATATATTCTTTTATTCTGAAGATTATCTTTGCTGTGTTGATTATTTTCTTTGTAGTTAATAAGATTTATAGTTTGATATAGTTCCATTTGTCTATAGTTGCTTTTGGCGGGGTCTTTATGTGACAGTTTCACTATGCAGTTCAGTCTGACCTTGAACTCACTTTGTAGCCCAGGCTGGCCTTGAACTTTTGGAGATCCTCCTGCCTCAGCCTTCTGACCTCCGTGATTATAGGCATATGCCACCGTGCCTGGCTTATAGTTGCTTTTGTTTCCCTGTTTTTTGAGGTTTTATAGGAAAAATAAACTAAAATTAAAACCCTTATTTAGATAAGTATCATGGAGATAAACCTATATTTTTTGAGAAGTAGTTTGCACTTTCTTATAGTATAATTCTAACTGGAGTAAGATGATATCAATTATTATTGTTGACTTGATTTTTGTTTATGGTAAGAGATTATGGTCAGTTGATAGTTGGCAAGAAAGCCAAGACTCACCATAAAGAAAAATCAAACAGTCTTCAACAAATGGTGTAATAATTGCATAACTACATCCTCACTCTTCATCTCAATTCAGAATTAACTCAAAATGGATCAAAGTCTTGAATGTAAGAACTAAAACTATAGGTATAGCTCAGTGGTAGCTCATTTGCCCAGCATGTATGATAGGACTTGGTTTCAACGCCCAGTACTAAAAAATTTTTAAAAAGGAGTAAATCTTTCAAATTCGAATTGGGTGAAATCAGTACTGATTTTAAATATGTCACAAAAAGCAAAAGGGATGAAATAAAAAATGAGATAAGTAGATTGGTTGCATATTGTCAAGATTTGTATTTCAAATGACATCATCAAGAAACATCATATGGGATAAAATATGGAAGTCATATATCCTGTAAGGAATTTGTATCTAGAATATATAGAGAACTCTCACAGCTTAATAAGAAAAAAATCCAATTAAAAATGGGTACAAGGAATAGACATGTCTTCAAGGAAGACACACAATGACCAATAAACACATGAAAAAATGGTCAATACCCCAGGTGTCCAGCCTTTTGGCTTTCCTGGGCTCACTGAGGGAAGAGAAATTGTCTTGGGTCACATATAAACTATATAATATAGCTAATGTGTACAAGTAAAATTTTATTTTTTTATTGTAACATTTAAAAAGAGGGCAACATAAACAGAAAACTAGTGGAATATTTGGTCTTGCTTTGTGAAATTAATGCATCAACATTTCACTGAATGGAATGGTTACAATTCTTAGTGCATTCTCAAGGTGTTTGTCAGAAATTTTTAATCTAACTTTACTCTTGCAATGTTTCATCCTTGAAAAAAGCTCACAAATACATGTGCTACCTAGAAATGGTCACATGAATAAAGTGTGGTGATAAGTCTTATAGAAGTCTGGCAAAGACACATGGCCAAATTTTTCTTTAAGATATTACTTGAATGTCTAACTGTGACTTATACATTCCATTTGAAAATTCTCTGGGAATGTATGCATGTTAACTGAAAGTGGGGTTGCAAACACATCTACGCACATGCATGGTGCAGAGGCAGGGCTAGTGCTTGTTATGGCCTGCATCTAGATGTCCCCCAAAGTTTCATGTGGTCACAGGAGGGGAGTTTCATATTGGAAAACATTCTCCTAGAACCTCCAAGTGTTTAATGTAGAGTTACATCCAACTTCACAATTTCTACTCCTAGGTAAATACTCAAGAGAACTAAAAATGTATCTTTGCACAAAGCTTGTACACAAAGGTTCACAGCAGCATTATTCATAACAGCCAAAAAGTGAAAATAGTTTTTCTATTAACTGATGGATGGGTAAGTAAAATGTGGTCTAGCCTCTAATGACATACTGTTCTGCAATTTAAAGGAAAGAAATTCTGATACACAGAATCTGAATTGAATAAACTTTGAAATCTTTATGCTGTGTGAAACAAGCTGGACATAAAGGCCACACAGTGTATGATTTCTCTTAAATGAACTGTTAGGGTTTGTGTCTACATGGGCCTGAAAAATCTTATGCAGTCATGGGGAGTTAGGCTTTTCAGTGTTTGTGTTTGTGATTGCCTCATGGTCCAATGCTGAGATTAAGGATGTGAGTGCTACACCTGCCCTAGGGTGGGTAGTCTCCATAGAATAAAGGAACAGAAAGAAGCTTGCTCTCTCTGTCTCTGTCTCAGCCTCATTGCATTTGCTGTCTTTCACCACCACAAACTGTTGGTCCTCTGCCATGTGCCACCCTGCCTGGAGCCAGCCAATTATGGACTGAAACTGTGAGCTAAATAAACCTTTCCTCCTTTCACTTTGGGTGTTGTGTATTTTGCCTCAGAAATGAGAAAAGTAACTACAAAGACATGAACATTCTGAGTAAGTAAATTGAGAGAGATAGACAGTAATCTAGTGATTGCAAGAGGCTGGGGAAAAGGAGAAATGGGGTATGACTCCTAATGGATATAGGGTATCTTTCAGTTAAAAAGGTTTTGGAATTACATAGAGATGACTGCACAATTTTGCTAATACTAAAAACCACTGAAGTATGCAAAAGGGTAGACCTTATGTTATATGAATTATATATCAATAAAATTATTAATGAACTGTTATGGTTTGTATCTGCGACTCTCCAAAGCCTCATGCAGTCATTGGGCAGGCTTTTAGGGTTTATGATTGATCCATGATCCAATGCTGGGATTATGGGTGTGAGCGCTACTCCCACCCTGCGGCAGATAGTTTGCATATGTGAGGGAGAGAAAGAGGCTGCTTGACACCACTCCTCCCTTCTGCTGTTGTTTCTTTTGCTATCTTCCCCCACCAAAAATGGTTGCCCTGTGCCATGTGCACTCTGCCTTGGAGCCAACTGAGTATGAACTGAAACCTCCACAAACCGTGAGATAAATAAACCTGTCGTTCCTTAATTTTGGGAGTCAGCAACGAGAGAAGAGTAACCAAGACATGAACAAAGTAGATTCTTTATTTAGGGAAAAGTGCAGGAATAGGAAAATTAGGAGGCAAGAACCAGACTTGGTAAGCAAAGACCCAATTTTACTCCTTAAGGTGCCCCTCCAATTTAGTTTTTTAAGTCCCAGTTTCTATATTTGAAAAGTAGGAACATTTCTATCCTCTGAAAGTTTTTGCGGGCGTCACATAGGATAGTCTATGAAAGCATCTTCTAACTTTTAAATTGCCATTTAAATTGCTATCTGTTAGCCCTCACCCTAGGATCCTGACTGATCTGAAGTCACAACTCTCTTCCTAACATTTGAGCTGCTTGAGAATGACCCAGTCACTTTTCTAGATTCTTTTACTTACGTGGATCCCTCAGTGTTTGCATTAACCAGCTACACTGCTGGAACAAACACCTGAGGTAATCAGTTTATAAAGAGAAAAGAGTTATTTGGGCTCACCAGTTTTAGAGATTTCAGTCTGTGGCTCATCAGCCCATTATTTTGGGAGCCTGTAGGAAGGCAGCGCATCGGGCAGCAGCATACAGCAAAACTGTTCACCTCAAGGCTGGGGTACATAGGAAAGAGCTAGAAAGGGACCGAATTCCCACAATCCCCTTGAATGCCACACCCTCAATGAACTAAGACTTCACACAAAGCTCCGCCTCTTAAAGCTCCCACCACCTTCTAAGTGCACCAAGGGTCTGGGCCTTTAACACATAGACCTTTAGGGGACATTCCAGATCCTAGTTATAGCAGTGCTTAACACAGTATTCAGCACAGTAGGTCCTCCCTAGACCCATTCAAAAGCTGAGCACCAATAGCCGCCTGGGTAATTACATAAGTGAGATTTGGTTGTACCCTCAGGAAGGTCAGTTGAGTGATATAGGCTATAGGACAAATCCCTAAATTGATAAGTATTAGTATACTTCACGCATTGACATGCATGTGATCATGTGTGCACACCTGTGTCTCCTGGAGACACAAGAATAAGACTTGCTGAGAGAGGGAGGTTGGTTGTTTCTCCTGCTGTTGGATCTTGTATGCTTTCAAAAAGAGGAAAAGTTCCACATGTTTAACAAGGTTCCTAAGATGTATGATGTTGGCTATTTAAGGAGATTAAAAACATCACTAACGTGATTGCTAATAGAAGGGGAACATAAAAACATCATATTTCTGCCGTGAGGGGCCATTCTTAGCTCACTCCCTTTCCTGGTAACCTCCTGATTATTCTGTCTTAAAAACACTAAGAAAAACACCATGTAATTCCCTCCAACACTCTGTTCAAAGTGAGGCTCCAAAGGGCAGAACAGCCCATGTATTTTCTAAGTTATTTATAGGACTAATGCCCCGCAAGGGAAGCATTAGATCAGCCCCTTTCTATTAGGTCATATGTTGTTCATAATGGTTTCCTGGAAACTCAGTTGTCTTTTCCTAGGACCCCAGCATGTCATGAGCAAAAGTATACATTTGAAAATCTCTCCACTCAAAAGGAGTTTTTTGCTTCAGCTTTTAATTCTTAATATTGAAATAGTTCCATTTGATTCTTTGGCTTAGCAAATTCAAAACCTTGGTGTTTGGAATACCTTGTTAATGTTTTCTTAAATTACATCCTCTTGTGGGTCCATAAAATCCCAAATAAATGAAGGATAAATAAATGAAGGAATAAATAAGTGGAGTTTCTCTTCATGATGTAAACCAGCCCTCCATGAAGTCACTGAGGGAAGTTTGGTTTGGATGGGAGCAGCGCCTGCCCAGGGCAAAGCTGCTGCACCCGAGGGAGCCAGTGATGCTGGCCGGCAGCTGCTGTAAGTTGGTGGAAAGGGGCCAACCCCTGCTGCTGCACATGTTTTAATGTCCAGTGGGAAACTCAGATTTAAAATGTCCCCTTTTTGTAAAGGCCTGTCTTGTGGAGATGAGGGCCCCACCTCTTTGGAGCTGGTTGACCAGAAAGGATGTCTGTCCCCCTAACCATGGCCCGCCAAGCCATCAAAGTGGACCAAACTCGAGGTCCTGGGACAGTTGATCGGCAAGGTGCTATTGACACTGCAGTGTCCCCCAGGCACACTGGACAATACACTATTTAGGAAGAAAGAAAGCTGGGGTGCAAAGGCTGCCCCCAGGAGGGAGGACCTTTGTCTGCTTGCTGCAGGTACCTCTCACTGGGTTTTTCTGGGGCACATCCTGGCAGGGAGCAGTTCTTGAGGGTCGACTTCCATTGACTGTCAAGCAGGCCACCTCCTGCATCCCTGTGGGCTGCCACATCCTTCCAAGAGGCATGGGGTTGGGGAGCTCCTTTTCTAGGTGGTGGCAAATTATCATTCATGTATTCAGTTTGGGCCCAGAGAACTAACAGCTCACAGCTCTCTCTGGCTGGACAATTTTCTTTTCTGCTTCTTCGAATACAGGGCAGATTTTCTCCTATGCAGGGTTTCTCTTTCCCAGATCTCCCTCACAAAAATAATTTTCCTGTGCTGACATTAATAAATAAATATGATTTCCAAAACAAACAAAAAAAAAGTAGAGGTGTCCAGAATTGAGAACATCATTAGAAGTTTATGAAGATAGTTTATCTGTAAAAACATGGAACACAACTCCATGTGGTGAGGACGTGAAGTAATAGGAACTGAATAGGAATTCTCCATTGCTGAGGTTATGGCTACTTTGGGAGACAATCTGGAGGCTTCTACAAAACTGAACAGTTTTTATCATATGAACCAGCCATTCTGCTCCTTTGTAAATCATATCCACACAAAAACCTAAATGTTTATAAGAACTTTATTCATTATTGCCAAAACTTGGAAGCAATCAAGATGCCCTCCGGTACATGAACAGATAAACTAGTATATCCAAACTGTGTCATTCAGCATTGCAAAGAAATGAGTTGCAAGCCACGGAAAGACATGGAGGACTTTTAAACACACATTACCAGGAAAACCAGTGTGAAAAGGCACATACTCAATGGTTCAAACTAGAAGATATTCTGGAAAAGGCAAAATACAAAGACAGCAAAAAAGATCAGTGGGTGGGGCTGAGGTGGAACAGGTGAGATGCAGGATTTTCAGGGCAGTGAAACTATTCTGTATGATACCAAAATGGTGGATGCATGCTATTATGTATTTGTCTAAACCCACTGAAGGTACAACACAAAGAGTGAACCTCAGTGTAAACGGTCCACATGGGGCCAATGTAGGTTCCCCAATTGCAACAAATGTACCATTCTGGGGGGAGGCATGGATAAGAGGGAAGGTCTGTGCATGTGTTGGGGGGAGAGAAATCTTTGCAACTTTCTCTCATACTGAGAACTAAAATGACTATTAAAAATTTTTGGTCTTTTAAAAAACATAGAATTTATCTTAACCATTTTAAGTGCATTCATATCATTGTGCAACCAATCTCCAGAATGTTTTCTCATTGCAAAACTGAAGCTCTACACCCATTCAACAACATATCCTTTCCTCCTCCCACTGCCCCTGGCAACTGGTTTTCTGTTCCTATGGATGTGACTACTATACATACTTATATAAATGGAATTACACAGTATTCATGCTCCCATGACTGGCTTACTTCATTAGCATACTGTTCTTTCAGCTCATTCATGTTGTAATATATGTAGTTTCCTTGTTTTTCAGAGATAATATTTTATTGTATATCTATCTCATGTTTTACCTATTCATCTGCAAAGGGACCTTGGGCAGCCACTGATGTCCAGGTGACCTGGGTACACCATTACGTTTCTTCTTTCCTTTCTGCTATCATGTTAGTCCGTGGCCAAGCTAAGGGAGAGAACGAATGCCTCAGAAACCCTGTTCTCCCAGCATAAAGGCACCCGCTTGCACTCTGCAGGAAGGAGAATCAATCCAGGCATGAGGCATGTGCGCTGCGAAGTCGTGTTTCTGCTCCGGCAATTTGACACCATTGTCTTGGGAAACTCACTCACCATTTCAAGGACCAATATCACCACTGCATATTGATGAGGGAAGTTAGATAACAACAGGCTTATGATAGGCCCTCGGGAACCAGTCACTGAAATTCATTTAATTCTTGGAGTGTAGTTTTTGTTACCTATACAGGAACTGTGTGTGGCTGGGTGCCACTGAATACATTGCTTTTCTTCCTCTAAAATGTAAGACCCACGAGACAGAGATCTCCTTTGTGCCTAGAACATGTGCCACTTTGGGGGTGCTTAATAAATAAATAGACACATTAATTCATTCATTTACTTAGCCATCATGTAAGAAATATTAATTATACATCTTTTTTGCCAAATACTGTGTAAGAAAATATGCAAGACCCAAAATAATAGAACCTTTGAGGAGCTAGGAGACAGCAACTTGCTGTGAAGACACGAGAGGCACAAGCCAAAAAAGTTTGTTTTTCCAGGGTGCCTGAGAACAACTCTGGGTGGTGCAAGTGTCATCCAGAAATTCACGCAGCAGACTCGCTGGGCTGAGTCTGCACAGGAGGGCTTCATTCAGAAGCAGGTGTGGCAGGGACACCACCAGGGCAAATTCCAAAAGAACCAGGTACACAGGTTTCTCTACGATCCCGTGAGAGTCTTCTGGGATGCTCATGGTATGCTCACAAGTTTTGAGAAACTACTGGGATACCACTAACTATTCTGTTTTTCTGTTCTGATTTCTACTATGAGAAAAAACTCCATGCCTTCATAAATACAAGTCAGCAACCCTATAAATGTCTAAAGAAGAGAAACCTAACTCACATGGCAAATTTCCTGCCCCTGGAAAGTCTGAAGCTTGCCAGCAAATTCATCAGTACTTTCACAGCCCCAACTGCTCCCCAGTCTGGGTCCCTTGTTAGTATCTTAGGACTGCCTTATCCTCCTTGGACATAAGACACCTGGGAGCCTGTCGGCTTTTCTTTCATTTGCCTGGCTATGCAACTCTTGACTGTTCCTTGTATTCTTTGGTTTTCCTCCACTTCCTAGCAAGATCATGGGACCCCAAACTCTTGGGTTGAGCCCCAGGGACAGCTGGGATTAGTGAGGTGGGAGTACACCTCTAAGCTCCTGTGTGTTCCAGTGGCTTGTACTCCTGTGCAGGCCGTCACTTCCCCATGACCCTGTCTCATCCCATATCTACCTGCGAGCTGGTAGTGCCAGTCCCAGGACACACATGCTCATTGATTCCTGGGGGTGTTTATCTTGTTTACCACAAGAAGCCCACAACTGCCCTTCCATTAGGACTCACTCATCCCCCAATCCAACCAGCTCAATGCCATCTCCAGCCCCAAGATCATTCCACTGGATGTCCCCTGGAATGGCCAGCCAGTCCTCAAAACGATCCTCAATGTCCTCTGCTGTCCTCTGAGCGTCCCTCTACCTGGTTTCCTCCCTCTCTCTGAGGGACCTTTTTCCCACAGCCCTTCCAAGTGGTCCTGAAGCTGAAACGGATGTCTCCTTGCTCCTAACCTTCTTCCCAGCTGTTATCTCTTCCCTGCTAGGCATCAGATGCTGGCCTGGTCACAGATGAGCCTTGAGATCATTTCTTAGAGATTTTGTACCAGGCTCATCATTACTTTCTCCAACCTGACTCCTGTTATAAGTCAATACCCTGGCTCCTTACTTCATTTCTGCTCTTGCAATGACTCTGCCCTATAGTTGTCCCCATTTCTAATTCTCTCACCTCATAGTCTCAAGTTCAACTTTCCATGTTTAAATATCACCTTCCAGGCCTCCACAACTGCACTCCCTGGGATTCCGAATCTGTTCCTGTTCACTGTCCCTCATCTGTTATGTAGCCTCTCTTCCCTCTCACGTGGATCCCCTGTAGCACAGGTTCCATGCTGCATCACTAGCACAACTTTCCTACACACACTCCTGCCTGGCTTAGAACTCACCCAGCTAGCACCCAGCCCTTCTTGACTCCCACTCCTTACCTACTGGACATCTGCTTCTCCACTTCCGGACTGGTCTTGGTCTCAGATGGGCTTTGTGTTCCATATAGAGATTGTGTTGCATTTCTTTAACCAGTTCTGTCTCCCTCCAACCTCTTTCTCTCTTCTTAAGCCTCCATGAGTCCCTTATTCTCTACCTTCAGCCTTTGAGCTCACTTGCTCCTTCTTAAAACAATGGCAGCCACCAAAAGACAACCCCACCCTTCCCACCAGCAGCACATCTGCCCTCACCTGCATCTGTGCCCATTGTCCCTGCCACTTGGGTTGACTGTGGATGAACATGGCCCATCCAAACTCTCCAGCTGCATCCTTAGGTCCTGTCCCTTCCTGTCCCGACCTGCTGGTAGTCAGCGGAGACTCTAGAGGGGGAGCGGGACTAAAGAGACAAGAGACACAAGAAATGGAGACAAGACAGGAGTCTGATCAAGTCTCGTCTATTGAGCGGAAAGCTTGGGCTTATATACAGTGCGGGAGTGGGGATTGACGTCAGCGGGTAACTAGGCAACAGAAGGAGGTCCAGATATCACGCCAGGGAGGTCCAGGCATCAGGTGATAGCATGTGGTTACATCATAGGATTTACGGGAAACAGAAACTTAGCTTAGAGAAAATAGAAACTTAACTCAGGATAGAAACTGAAACTAAACTCAAGGCTCTTAAGATGGCTGATACATTTTAAGATGGATGCCGACTGCAGGTCTCTCGACAGTCTCCCACAGGTCCCCCTTTTTTATTTTATTTATTAAAAGACCAAATCTCCTTGAGGGGACTGTGCCTATCTTAGGTCAGGATGCTTTCACGTGGAACCAAACTATACCTTACCCGTCACTGGAAAGCAAGGCAGCAAAAGGCCTTGTTCCTGTCTTAGGCGGTGGTTGGTAACACACGTGAGCCTCCAGTTGGCCATCTCTGGCTATCCAGTCCAGCGCACCAAGGTGAGAAAGCTGAAACAGCCCATCGATCTTACTGGGCATTGTTACGATTTGCCTTCTCGAGGTCTCTATCGGCCATGGCAAGCCTGTGATAATGGACCTGAATCCGTTTCATTTCAATAGCATCCATCATATTAGTAAATTGTTTTCTAATAAGAGCCACCAATCTGTTAAATATACAGGGTCCAAATAAAAGAATTAATAATAATACAATTAAAGGTCCTAACAGAGGGAGAAGATAGAGTAAAATTCCATTCCACATGCTCCAAAGTGGATTTTCTAATAATTCTCTTCGTCTCTTTATCAGATCTTCTTGAAGCCTTTTTATCTTGTCTCGAACGATGCCAGACTTGTTTGCATAAAAGCAACAGTGTTCCTGTAAAGCCAAACAAATCCCTTCCTGTTCTGCAGTTAAAAGATCTAATCCTCTTCTATTTTGGAGGACTACCTCTGCTAAGGAATCTATCTGATCTTGAATATCCTGAATAGTGCTAGACAAGGCTTGGACTTCATCAACTATTTGATTAGAGAGTTTGTTATAAGAATGTACAGCAACTCCTATCCCTGCTGAACCTGTGACTAGAGCTCCTAAAATTCCTAATCCTACTAATAAAGGAATAAATTGAACTACCCTTTTAACTCTTTTAAGGTGACCTACAGCATAATCAAGGCTGGGAATGGGAATAGGTTCATCCCCAGGTATGATTTCTATATCAGGTAATAAGGTAGCTATAACACATAATCCTGTCCAATTATCAGGTAAAAAGGTAAAAGCTAGATTTCCTCCACATATGAATATTTGTCCTCTTAAAAGACAAATAGAGGGATCCGGGGAAGATGGCGACCAGGTGAGCAGCAAGGGAGCGAACCTCCTTAATAAACACCACCAGCTCGAGACAGACTTGGCGAGCGTGAATGCCGGAACCTCGGCTGGGAAGTTTAAACTGGGCGTATTTCTCTGAGATGCCGGGGGAGATGTGGCAGGGTGGACCAGGCTGCCGGGGCGAGACGTGGGAAAGCCCCAGACGCTGGGAGCCAGGGACGATCCGCGCGGGGAAGAACCTTGGCTCAGTCCAAGCGCCGTGGGAGCGCAGCCGGCTCGGTCCCTCCCGCCTCCCGAGCCGGTGCAGCCCCCCGGCGACTCCCGACAGAGATCGGCTTGCTAGCGGCGGAGACGCCCGGCAATCCCACGTTTCGCGCGTGTCGGGCGGGCCGCGCGGAGAGCCCCAAATGCCGCCGGGAGCGGAGAGAAAGATTTGCTGGGTCCTAGCGCCCTGAGAGCACGGACGGCTCGATCCCTCCCGCCTCCCGAGCCGGCACAGCCCCCCAGCAACTCCCGACAGAGATCGGCTTGTTAGCGGCGGAGACGCCCGGCAATCCCACGTTTCGCGCGTGTCGGGCGAGCCGCGCGGGGGGTCCCAAGCGCCGCCGGAAGAGGACAGAGGGATTTGCTGGGTCAAGGCGCCCCGAGAATACGGACGGCTCGATCCCTCCCGCCCCCCCGACCCGGCGCAGCTCTCCGGCGACTCCC